>JAUMHH010191815.1:0-14058 GCA_032359455.1 Chlamys rubida
TCTAATATGTAATTAGTACATATTAGATATAGGCATAGGATATGTTGTGTCTATTACCTGTGTATTGGACAAATACCATAACCACATACCAGGGTGAAACACATATAGAGGAATTCAAGGAAAAAAATGGCAAAACTGTACTAGTATTTATTTCTAATAATTTGGCTAACTCAAATAATATTTTGTGATCCATCACATTTCCTCCATACATATTAATACTGTATATCGGGAAACTTTCGCCCAGTCAAATATTTGCCCTTTGCCGTTAACATTCAAGATCGCCCTGTGCAAATTTCGCTATTTACATGTAATTATATGTACTTTGTATGTTGTGTAATAATATTCGCTGTCATATTAATTCGCCTTCATTGGAGAGGGCAGAAACTTCAAGGAGTTTAACTGCGGCGAACATTTCCCGTTATACAGTAATTTACACGTGTTTAAGTATAGATAGGACGCCAGTAAGTCAGTCATATTATAATTCAATTAGGAAGTGTTCTGTCAATCAATGATTCTAAATATGTTTGAAATAGTAACGAAATAATCGGTAAAATTAGTGTCCACCGTGGTTTGCTCATTAGTAATTTAAAAGTCAGTAGCCAATCACATGCTTCACAAGTCAGTAGCCAATCACATGCTTCACAAGCCAGTCATAAGTGTTGAACTCCTGTATTTCAATATTAAACAATGACTGAAATGTAATATTTGCTGATGAGGGGTTGGACTTTCACGGTATACCAGTGAACCAGATAATCTATCGATTGCTGGTTAACCAGGTTTTATCACAGGGGATATTATCAACGCTTTTAATTTATAATTTCACACCATTATATCAAAGACGTATATATCACGTAACATATAGGCATCTGAGTATATTATTATCTACTAAGGTTTTATTGTGAACCAAATCTTTCATATATTATTATGTTTTTTTATTATTGTAAATATTTATCATGTACACCATAATTTTCTAAAAGTACGAATTCAAGACGCAAGTAGAAAAGGTAGCGACTTTATAATCTATTAATCTTCCTTCCAAACAAAATGTATTGGATTGTTGGACGCCCAAGGCTACTGTGATATTTTCCGTTTATTTAAGGCTAATTTGTCACTTATGACTTATATACTGTCACTATCAATATAAAAGTCTGATCTAACATTGGTATTCAGAATAACAAAATCGAAAAATCTAGGTATACGTGTGGAATGTCTGATTTCCCCTTTAATTCTAGTCCTGCCTGGTTATCTTGAAACAGGAATACCAATCATAATTAATTGTTAATGTTTTACAGAGATCCGTAGCAGGTAGTGTGTCCACAAAATAACCACACAGTTAATAACTTACAAGGTGCCCACAAACAAGGAACGGCAGTCATGTAGAAGATGCTAATTACAAAACGGTATCATTCTATAATAGAAAAAGAAAACACACGGTTTCAATGGGAGAAGAACCATATCCTGTATTTATACATGCATACATTTGAAGCTTAGACAATCATTATAGCATTTTAACATTCAAGATATTACTATTAATAGGAGAACATGTCACGACTAAATAACAATTCTCAAAATTCCTTGTGTTACGCTCACTCGCGTTCTTTGATTCCTCGAAGATGTCATGACGAAATTGTAGGCTCTGTACCTTGTGGATGAAACCAGTAGACACATTTGATCATTTGATGTACATCGAAAGAATCGCGCAGAAACGTAACGGTAAATTCGACAGGCTTTGAAGTCGGGTACCGATCCTTTGTAAGCTTCAACGGACAGGTATCAGCCTATTTTTTTTTATACCTGAAACCAATCAAATCGCTAACTGAATGCCTTTGGTTTTATTGTGACACATTCCAGGGAGCAAAGAACGAAAGTGAGCGTAAACCCTTGAAGAAACTTTACATTATTTGTAACAGGTTCTGATGCTCATAGTATGAAAGCCTTTTGCTTGCACTATATCAGGCCCAGGACCACGAAGCTCTTTCAGACAGGTCCAAATTACAAAATGTTAATAAAATAAATTATACTGAAAATCAACCATAAATTTGCAACATGCATATGAACGCATAAGTTTTATCTCATTTGGACAAAAAAATAACCATGTCTAAAGTATTACATGATCCTGGATCTTGTTAGTGTGTTTGAAAAACTTCAGTAGCTGAAAAAATGCATGAACATTTGCAAAATATATTATATACAGGACACAATTTGTGTAGGTTTTAATAATGAGAGACGGAATGGAAACGGTTTACGACTTACCGATATAAAATAACATATTATGTTACAAAAATTAATAAAAAGAAAACCTGAATTCATGACATCATTTCATTGCTTCTTCCTT
Organism: Chlamys rubida; assembly: GCA_032359455.1. Classification (NCBI taxonomy): domain Eukaryota; kingdom Metazoa; phylum Mollusca; class Bivalvia; order Pectinida; family Pectinidae; genus Chlamys; species Chlamys rubida. The sequence continues at coordinate 2,336 of JAUMHH010191815.1, forward strand.
TGACGTCACAATGAATGCAATTACACACTTTTCACATTTATAAACGTATGTGATAGCTATATAAAACTTAATAATAATCAGATTACATTTTATTATATTTTTGAAATCATATGTATATGTATTTGTTGTTTTCCAGGCAGTATTGTATTCTGGTAGAACGAAACCTCACCGGAGAGGTTTTTTCAGCTATTAGGGTAAGTAATATATTCTTCTATTACCATAATAGCGAAAAATGATTCAACGTGTATGCGTGTCTGAATATGGTCTAAAACGCATATAGGATATTTTGTGCTAAAAGTTTGATGACAAAAGATAAACTGTACTGTTTTGTTCATGTGTGTGTAATACCGGCGATTTGGCAAGTCGTCATCTTGATCTTTTATTTTATCTAACTTATGTTTTTTTTTCTGTTTTCAAAAACACTTCAGCTTTAAGCCTGATCGCTTATTGCATACAGAGGCTATTTTATAGCGGCATAGTCTAGAATAACGTTGTACATGTAACAGATTACCTGTTGAAATGCGAATGCTGTTACATTTTGCCGAATCTATAAATTTGCCGCAAAATGTTTAGTTTTCTAGTATCTTGTAGATTGCCAAAATTTAAATCGCTTATTTTGACATCGATTTATGATAAAATTGTTGCCAAAATAACCTGGTAATGGATATCACGTATGTATACGTAGCTTGTATCTCATGAAATCATTTAACACAAAAACTAGATTTAGTATTTCAATTTGACAGAACTGGTGCAATGTCCTAATTCTTTTCAAATATTACGTTGTATGTTATTAGATACAAGTTTACACAGGTAAACATATTTGTTCTCGTCAAAATAAACATCATATATATTTCAAAAAGCATTCCTACGACATGTTAGTCTAACAATTCAATGAGAAATAAGCAGTTTTTCGTGTTACATCATTAAATTGTTACAAGAGATTAATGCAGTTCACCTGAATGCATCATTAAGTTACAATGTAATCAAGGACGTTGTTAGATTCAGTAACGAACATGTCAGTAAATGGAATATGGCTTATAGTGCAATGCTTATACTACACCAGAAGTACCAATATGTTCACAGCCATCCTCCAAGTACACGACTTGAGAAATATGTCATGCTAATTTAGTTCTGTACTCAAAACTTTTACCAGATAAACGTCAGTCTGGTGTGCAAATAACTTTATGAAAATAACATTTTCTTGCATTTCGTATTTTTAGTATAAAAATGTATACATTAAATATGACAGTCTAATTTACTGACATATTTTTAAATGATATTCCCACTGATGAAGTATTATCAGAGTTCTGAACAACGTAAGCATCATGACATCATTGTCCTGTTAGAAGGATGGTTGCTATCCAGGAAGATAGAGAGTGTTCATCATGCTTTGATTATAATAATAAAGACACAACCTGTGCCAAAATAGTAATGTACATGTATAAAACTAAATGCTTACATATGTGTAAAAAAACAAGAAGCATTCCATGGTTAAATCATATGATATAACGATGTAGTTGTCTCCCTTGTGTTTTGTTGTCAGAAATGTTATTTCTCTCACGTTTGGAAATTTCTGTTTTTAGAACTTTTTAAGATTAAAATTCAGGCACAAAACTTAGGATAGAAAAGTTATGTTTTCTAATCATGCTGTCTAACGAAGAATCCAAATATATATATGAAGTGCAATAATGAAACAATCTGTGCTCAAACAAGCGCTTTGCCACCAAAATCAACCTGACTCCATCAGGTATTTCCCCCTACTTTGTAATTCATAAACACACGTTTCCTGCCAAAAATAACTGTTTTGGTAACAACTTATCGATCTTATGGAAAGTATTTCATCTACTTCCAACAAATCAAGATGGACGTACAAATGTAGCTAGAATGCATCGTTGACTTTCGTCCATTAAGAAGATCAGGAGGTCAAATTATTAGGACTGAGAGTGATAATTGTTTCATCATTTATCTGATTTCCCTTTGGAAATTAACTGTTGTTCATGAGTTCATGATATTTGTATGTTCTCCGGTAGTATGGTGTTGAAAGATACAAAAGCTTTAATCATTTATACTTTTTAAATAGATACTGATGACCAACTATTTGGTTTCCGTTTCTTTAAGTTTAGCAAATGTGAACTATGTACAATCTGACCTACTAAATTGGTTTTGTCATTTTTTTGAGACTGAATGAAATATTCAACACAGTTCTTGCCTGCCTGATCTTTCTATATCTGTCCCATGAACCCAGAAACAATGAAATATAAGTAAAATGTTCTATGTCTAGTAATCTATACATAATAAATATACAAAAAAGAAATATGTTAGATTTTTCATTGAAGTTGTTAAAAAAAAATATTTTCAAATTGTATTAATTTTGTCAAGATGACTCATTCATGATAGTAAAATAAATGTAAAATTGGTTCGATATTTCATCTTTAATCTAAAAAAATTGAATCAAGTGACACAAGATCTAACTGTAGTGAGATTGACTAGAATGCAACCTAAGCTAACTATTGAAAATGCATAACAAATAATATTTGAAAATATATTTTTAATAAATATATCCGTATATAAAACCTAAGCTTACTGTTGAAAATGCATAACAAATAATATTTGAAAATACATTTTTAATAAATATATCCGTATATAAATATACATTCCAAATGAGAGACAAATCTTGGAACAAAACACAGAAAGGACAGCCAGAGTGAGTGTTAGATATCGACCTGATACCCATAGAGATCAATGACCACACAGACGATGTTTCAATGCTAGGATTTGGGATGTTGTGATTGTTTTGTTCTTACCCTTTGGAGTCAAATAAAAAATAAGAAAAATATATAAACAAATCAGCATAATTTATGGAACAATTCATTGTAGATTGTAATACATTTTTATGAATTTGAATATCATTTTTCTCTTACCCTTTGGAGTCAAATAAACATAGATATATTTCACTTATCAGCAACACTTATTGACGTAGTTATAAAACATTTCTTAGTAGCTGCAAAATATTGGATCAAATATTGTTAATATATTTTGTTCATACCTTTAGAGTGAAACAAAATGAAAGACAAACATTTTAGCATGATTTATGGAACATTTATTTTTCCCATGATGACGGAACATTTATTATCCATGATCACGGAACATTTATGATTCTACCTCAGCAGCAGCATGAAAATCTCCTTCATTTATCTTTCTTGGCGAAATTTGGCATCAATTTTAATAAGTTGTATATAAAATATGGAAATAATTTTTCTCAAAATGATATTTTTTGCATGCTCAAAATGTATTAACTGGACAGTAATAATAGAACCCTTCTAATATATCTTAATGCTTCCCCACAAAAATATTCCTAGTTTTGTTTCAACACAATGCAAAACAATTATATAAATACATATATATACAAGACATGTTTTACTCCTAAATAAAATAAACGGCAAAGACATAGGTATATACTGTTTTATTTTCAATAAAAAAAACTTTCTATGTGATATTTAAGTTCTTTTTATTTATGGCGGGTTACAAATTAATAATTCTTTGGCAGATAATTATGTAAAATGACAAAGGTATAATGTTATATTTTGTATATAAAAAAAATAATGCTTAAGTTGACTTTTGTTCCTTTATTGAGTGTTAAAATTTAACAATTCTTCGTGGCAGTTCAAAGATATATTTGATTTGATTTATTTTAAAAAAAACACTGCTTTTAGATTTAAAAACTTTAACAGAGGAACGTTAAGATTTGTCAAAGTCTATACCTGGTTTTTAATTGACGGGTTTACAACATCAGGACAACATTACAAAAGCAATTTCATTTCTTTATGCCAGTACAGTACTTACAAATACATTTATTTACTGTAGGAATTTAAATCAGAGTCATTAAAAAGATATGAAATATCATAACTTTAATTTTCATCCTCCCCCATCAAAAGTACTGTAGTATTGAATTTAAAAAAGCAATTGTCAACTTCAAAAATTTAAATAATGTTTGTAAGGCTTGCATTAGTTTTAAACTGGCCCAGCAGAAATGGGAACTAACATGTAAGAATCGTTTTAATATTTACCTTACTGTGCTGGGTTAGATATGGACTCCCCCATTTTGTAACTGTATGGAGGGTACGCTCTTTGTCCTTAAAAACAAATCAATTTAAAAATTATTATGTTAAGGGAACTAATCAGAAAGCTTCTTTGTATGAAACAAGTTTTTCTGTTCAGTCAAATATTCTAAAAAATCAAAAGTCATGGTTTAATTTGATTCTAAATCTAAAGTAGTTTTTAAAAGAAAAATGTGAGAAGAACTAACATTTTGTCTGGAGATAATTTGGAAACATACAGAAAAAGATGGTTTGATAACTGCCACAAAGATTAAATTAAAAGGAAACGGTCTTTAACAGTTTTTAAAATACTGGAAAGCTACACTACAGAGTTGCAGGTCTTACAACCTAAAAACAATAATCAGGCATGATATTCTAATTTTGAATAAAAAATGCATAACAAAATAAATAGGTGAAAAAATAATATAGAAAACATTTCTCGGTGATATGCTATAGAGGGATTCACATCACAGATCAAAACTATGCAAAAAATGCAAAACAATTCAAAAACCCCTTCCATCAAAGGTCAAGATTCAATGTGAAAAATCACAACCTTAAATCACACCCTGTCCATCTAAGGTCTGGATGGAGTATACAAGAATGTGAGTGTTGTTGCGATGAGAATGTGAGTATCACCTGTACGGGTCTTTACGTTGCTGTGGCCGGTTTCCTAACATTTTGTCTATTTCACTCATTATGTCTGGAGTAAGTTTGGGAACATACTGAAAGTAAAAGAAAAACAACCTCATTCTTACTCAACATTTTTATGTCAAAACCATTAGCATGTATTCCTTTACCTCACTTTACCCATCAATGCTACAAGCATTTAGATACTAGTTGTTGAATTACTGTAAAAGAAATATATTTCACAAGATTTTTAAAAATCCTTTCCTATAAATACACATTTATTCAACAAGAACGGTCACAAGAATGGAAGACTTGTATCCCCTGCCTGCACCAAAAACTGTAAAAAAAACTAGTATACCAGGAAATGTTTTGCCCTTCCGACAGTACGATAAATGTTTGCCATAAATTAAACTCGCCCTTCACATTAAATTACTATGTGTATTATGTTGATTACAAATGTTTGCCATAATTCCAAATTTGCCCTCATTACAGAGGGTGAAAAAGGTGAAGTTTTAAAAGTGTACAGTAGTTTGTTTGATAATGTTCTTTTTAAAAAAGGGGCATAACTCCATAAATAGGGCAGGTAACTCTAATTTATCAAATTTATTCAAATCATCTTGATGTAAGGCTCATTGTACCACTGCTCTGTAGTGTTTTGCATATACAGTAGCCTCCCTTTAACTTGTTTTGGATGTAACTGTAGCACATTTGGGCCAAGGCGCTTCTATTAACCAGATAGCTCAGTTGGTTATAGCGACAGTATAACAATCTGAAGACTGAAGCTCAAATTCCAGTCAAGCACTACAAAATTTTAAACTCAGAACATTATTGGTGATCATATTGTGTTTATATCATATTAATCATTTTCCATAAAAGCTATGCAATATATGGTTTTCTTTTCAGAAATGATTTATCAAAGCTGTAGTCATGTTGGACAATTCAGTTTTAGTTAGTTGTTTCGGTGGTACGGAGATTCAGTACTTTTTCACAACAAAAGGACAAAACTCTAAAATAAGGGGAGGTTACTCCAATTTATATACTTTATTGACATTCCCACATGTATGGGTTCTGTGTACCAAGTATCATATAAATCAGTGAAGCACTGAAAAACTTTTTTTTTAAATAAAAGGACATTGCCCCATCAATAGAGGAGGTAACTCCAAATGATACATTTTATTCACAAAAAATCATAATAATTAAAATAGCGCTAACAACTGTTTAAGGATCCAAGGACCACAGACAAAGGACTGTTTGAACAGCCAGCCATCAGTGGGCTAAAATTAGATACTTTATGCCCAGTGAAACATTTCGCCCTTTACTGGTAAAATGTATATTTTCCCAATAATCATTTTAGCCTTAATTTGAGTACAAAATGTTCTGATGTTAATTTTGCCCTACACTGGGAGCTGTGTTCTAATAATTGTTGAAGAGATGAATTAAGCTTCATAAGCAGTGGGTGAAAAGGGTAAAAGTGGAACTGTTGTAAAGGACTATATATAGTTTTGGCCTTTTTTGGCCTCCAAATCCATCAAAATTAAAAATCTTCAATACAACTGTCAAATAAATTTTTCTTTAATTTTGAATACTTCCCCGGTACTATTATTTCAACATTTATTTTTGGTTTTAAATTATGGCTGCAATGGTAACCAGTTAATATTTGCATAAATTAACGAAATTTGAATATTCAGTCAATTTTGATAGGTTTTCGCCTAGTTTTTCTTTTAGCTACCATAGAGCGAACAAAGATTATATTTCTCCTAAAGATATAATACAGGTGCCTTCACATTATCCTTTGATATTAAGTTTGTTCAAGCATGCACTCTATAGTTTCCAGGAAAACAACTATGCAAAATATGACAATATCCACTGAATATTCAATTTTTTTCTAATTTATGCCAATTTGAACTTGTTACCATGGCAACAATAATTAGAAATACAAATAAATATTTTCGTGATAGTATTTGGGAAGTATTCAAAATTAAAGAAACAGTAGCTTGAAAGTTCATTTAAAGGTTTTAAATTTTGATGCATTTGGGGGCCAGAACACGCCCAAACCATACAGTCCTTTTCCTTGGTATACAGTATAAAGAATTTCTCTGAGGGTAGCACACCCACTACATACCTGTATAGCTTGAATATTTTCATAAAGCTGGTCGACTGAGGAAGCTCCGAGGAGCACACAATGCACATTGTCATTCTTCAAACCCCATGCTACAAATAAGAAAACAAATGATATGACACAGCAAGCATTTCTTTAAAGGAAGATTTTGTCATCAAATTAAACAAGCGATTAAGTTCAAGAGATCTAGACATTTCATATGCTTTGCTAAATTGCAGGGGACAAGATTTGTAGATCACAAATACTTGTGCTCTCAACCCCTTCCAGTTTAAGTTGGTGGAGGGGGTGGCAGGGGTGTGGGTTACTAGTGTATCCCTTTGCCTGACAATGTAAGAGTCAGAATATCTATTTTTTGTCCACTTCTATGTAGGGGTGTAACGTTTCACTGATGCATCCCCAAATTGTATCATCTTGGATGTTGATGCATCGTGGCGTTCGCTGATAGTATCATGATAACAAAAAGTTATGTAGGGGTTTTCATCCTTTCAAAGAGCAAAATTAATTTCAGCATGCATTTCTTCTTGTTCTATCACCGAAAAGGAATAGTATTTCAACTTAGGAGATAGATCACTTAAAAAACAGCATGAAATACAAACCTTTTCGATTTGTTTCATATCAAGTTTTGTTTCAAATCTGGGAAAACTATGATAACAGGTTTGTACAGTAAGTTGCACGCAAGATGATACTTATCACATCATCACAACCCTTGCAATACACAGCACTTCTACTAAGGGACATTACCGTAATCAAATGTTACATTCTCAAGGTATTTATATCATTTCCTTTCTCAGTTTTACTTTCAATCCTCTGCATGGTACATATGTATATTTTCTTTTCCTTGAAACACTATAGCATCCTTCCTAAATCTCCAATCCATCTGGGGCTGGTGACAACCAAAACTTACCTATAGCTAACTGTGATAAAGAACACCCTATTCTGTCGGCTATAATAGCCACCTCTCGTAGTTTGGCTTGCTGTCGTCGTCCATCTTCAGATAAAATTTTCTCTTTCAACCAAACATAGCCCTGTAACAGAATAAAGAAAGTATATACATTTTTTTCTTCTAGGAACTTGGCCCAAAGTGGTCCACCAATTGCTCACCTTCTTTTTAATTAAAAACATGAGACACCAGCAATCAATTTTATCGTGAGATTAACATTTTATGGACAGAAGTCCCAGATCCCAGAAGTCGTTGTACGCATGGATATTCATGATCAGAGAAAGTGTTTTTCTCCTGCCCACACAACCTCAACAACTGACTGGTGGAGTATAAATTGGTCTGTGGTGGATTTTCCGGTATCTGTGCTGCATTCAAGTTACGTGGCACTATAAATGATACCGTTGGAAGCACGGTCCCACTACAAACAGAACACGCATTACATCTCCAGCACCCACGCAAGCATACACACATAGGGAGATGCATATGTTAGCCAGGTGGCATAGGACTAGTAGTTAAGGCAGCTTCTGTGAATTCCTCAAAAATTGTGTTGATGAATGTGTATGATAATTGTATTAATTGTATATCTATGTACTGTAAAGCGCTTTAGAGTGGCTTATGTTCGCTAGATAGGGCACTATATCAAATGTATATTTTTATTACTATTATTATTAATAGCCATCAATTATTTTTAAACCTTATTTGAATGTAACTATATATATATCCAATACAAAATACCCCCAATGCAATTGTCAATCCTCCTCCTGGCAGTAAATCAGTGTTCAAATGCAAACCTTTGATGCCTAACCAGGACCAGAATCTCATCAATGGATCACACCTATCTGGAAAGTCAACCCTTACATGACCATTGTTATTATCCTGTGTCTGTCAGGAATCTTGTAGCATCATTGGTTCCTACATATCACACATTGACTTAACGAAAAAGGTATCCTGTCAGCATTTCTGACCAATAAGGTGTTCTGCATTGATTTTAATGTCACAATCAAGTGGCATTAATTCAATTGCAGAGGCTATCTGTGCACATCAAGTGGTTTTGGAAGAGTTGCACCCCTTCCTCTCAAGGTGCAGTTGCAAAAATAATGCTAATATTTCTCAGATCATGAATTAAAATTGTCCTTCTGGTATTGCTTGATTCAAAACGTTTTAAAGAATGACAAATTCATAATGCAAGTTTTATGCAAGTACTGATTTTGTTGGTGGTCACATAGTTTAATATTCATAATTCAAAGGTATTTATCAACTGAATAGACTGGGTCAGTTTCCATCAATGTTTCAGAAACCTATTAAAGCAAAGAAAACAATTTACCCATGAAGAATCTAGGATTACTGTGGCTAACCTGAATAATAATAATCACTAATATCGGAGATGCAAAGGTGTATTTTACAGAAAGATTCTACACATTTATTAGGTTATTTCAACTTGTATTAATCACTCTTATTGGTCCGGATGTTAGCGTGCAGGGTCTTATTGCTGGGAAGAAACCCGGGTACCCAGAGTAAACCCATGTGGACGGGCAGGTGACCTCATACATTTTCACCTCAGATGGGAGAAAGGCAAGTGCACAATCCACTGCGCCATCCGACCTCCCATTCCCCACATTCTCACTTTCACCACAAAACAGCAGCACTTTGTGATATCTATTTTAAATCAAACATCATAAGCAAGAGCTTTCACAAAAGGAACCATCTTCACAAAGTATTACGAAGTGGGTGAGAGATTGTTTTATCATGTTATGTACCATATATATTTATGTGGTGTTAACATATCAAATGGCAACAACTGGTGCAACAACTGGTGCAACAACTGGTTCACCCGTTGTCAGTATAATGTGACCGGGCGGAATGCTATGCTGGGTGCCTTTGGCATGGTATTTCAGTGAGATAGCACTATAAAGTCGGCATCAGATCTGCGCTATCACAAGGAGGCAAGCACTCCAACATATCCTGTCTCCTGCATACACACACGCAAGCACGCATACACTACACACATGGAGGCACGTCCTTAAATGACCTTAGTTGCCAATAGGACGTTAAACAAAATTAAACCAAACCAAAGGTTACACGTGTTGAATTTTGTATATATGCTACATAGGTTTATGATTTATTTGATGACATGTGTTTCTATCGTATTTTTTTACACGTGATTATAGTGTAAATTTTGCACATCTGTATATGTTACATGTGTTTATGCTGTACATATTACACACGTTTGTTGTACGGTAAATGGGAGGTCGTCAGCAAGTATTAGACATACTAACGTGCGCTTCCTTTAACTTCAACGCTTAGGAAGTTAATAGAGGATTGGTCCATTGGTTCGGCAAGTTTTGCAGAAAAGGTACGGCAATAACTCTGAAAAGGTACGACAATAACTATGAAAATGATAATGTACACATTACAATTTAATTTTCGTTAAGGAAGAGAAAGAAAATCAAACGTACTTTGAATACTTTTGTAACATGATTGAAATCTGTGTTAAAAGTGTAGTAAAAGACATGTGTTCATTAGCGAAAAGTAGTTATTTTAAGGATCCCCGTACCACTGCCAAAAACTGTAACTACGCATTGAAAACTGTTTTTCTTTTTTTTGCAGCAAGACTATAACTTTGAAAAGAAAACCATACCGTGCGGGACTTTTATGAGAAATAATAAAGACGAAATAAACAACCAACAACAATGTTCTGAGTGGATAAAATTAATCAGGTTATATTACACCGGGATTTTAACACCGGGTCATATTATATTGCTATACTATCGCTATAACCAATTGACCTACAGTTTACCTGGTCAACGAAAGTGTTTTTCTAGCCCAACCTAGCTAAATTCATATCCAAACGGAAACAGAAGTTAAAGGAAGATAGGTTACTATATATACGGGGGAAAACACAGTGAAGCGGGACAGGAATCTTTAAGGAAAGTTATCCTGTATCGATTTTTGATATAAAAAAAAAGGTATGGTGGATATTTTCCAAATGATCTTCTCCGCAGTAATTTTTACATTATATAAAATGGTTGATACCGATAAAATAACCCATGGTACATGCTCTTTTTGTTAAGTACATACCTCTGCGGTTGGCCACGATGCCGTGAAGGAGCTCAGAAGATAGCATTTATTGTTGTGTGATACCCAGCCAGACGGGCAGCCTGTACAAAATAATGTCTAGTCTGGATTGCCTGCCGTAGTTTTTCTACTTCGGTAGGCTTCGCTTCGGGTAGGCTTCGCTTCGAAAATTGTATCATCAGCGCAGCCTAGCGGAGAGAAATTGTACTAAGGCAGGTAATCAAGTCTACGGAAATGTCAATTCAGCAATTTTACTGGCCGCAGTGGCCAAGTGGTTAAAGCGTCTGACATTCTGCTACCACTAGCCCTCCACCACTGGGTCGCGGGTTCGAAGCCTACGTGAGGCAGTCGCCAGGTACTGTCCTTAGGTCGATGGTTATTCTCCGGGAACTCCGGCTTTCATCCACCACCAAAACCTGGTACGTCCTTAAATGACCATAGCTGTTACTAGGACGAAAAACACAAACAAACCAAATATTTTTGACAAGATCCGAGATGGAACACATTTATTCTTCACCTACCGTGAGTGTATGATAGAAAAATCTCAACCCAAGGGGTGCTATTCTATTTAGCATGAGGCTTGCTAAAAGCCGACTATTGTTCATATATCTGGCATACCCTCTAATAAAGGGCTATTTCTTTTTCCCACATCCTTTCAATAACTGAAAAGGGATTATAATCAGCGTTTGTAACCTGTTTTTTAATCCTGATTTGCACGTGATCACTCATCCCCTGCAGGTAGGGCGTAAGAATTGTACTTGCTGCCCCCAATTGCATGATCGTTAGATGCGACTAAATTTGGGACCTTATCTCTTCTCTACTTTCTAAATAACTTTCTTCTTCCTAATGTCTCCCTTGACAATGC
>JAUMHH010191826.1:0-14057 GCA_032359455.1 Chlamys rubida
CCTCCCAACACAAACATTTGTTTATGAAAATTGTGACTGCCCAGTTGGGTTGGGTTTTATGTTATTTACAGATCCCATTCATGGAAGGAAATTTCTGATGGATCTCCATCAATTAAAAGGGATTAAGCACGTATCGGATCGGGAAACCACAGAGAGAATTGAGGTGAGGCTATAGAGTGTTCGTTTTCACGGAAGGAACTTAGAAGATATGTCAATTTCTTTGTAACACATATGCATATACTCGAATAAATGCTGTTGCTCAGTACAGAGGCTTCCTCATTGAAGATTACAAAGGAGAGACGCCCGACTTCAAATTGGAAATACTTATAGTGTAAATACACATAAATAAACAGCATCACCAAAGTGATTTATCATGTCTTAACTAGTAAACATTTATCATGTCTTAACTAGTAAACATTTATCATGTCTTAACTAGTAAACATTTATCATGTCTTAACTAGTTAATGACATCTTACAATATCAATACAGAGGGGTAGAGAGGGAGTTGATAGTACTTACCAGAACACAGCCCAGCCACAAACCTGCCAGCTATGAGCATTTCATAGGACTCGGCAAACTTGGAGGAAATGAGCAGGCCACTTGCTATAAAGTTGAGGAGATTATTTCTCAGTAGGCCCCCTCTCCTGGAGATATAAAACAGTAGTTTTAATACACATTGTAACAAAAATTGCATGGTTTAATATCCGAACAAACATGTCCAGAATTGTTTTATTGAGACAATGTTTTATTATTTTACGGACATGAGATAATATAATCTGACCTGTAAACCTGATACATCATATTCAGTATAATTTACATTCATGCAAAGATTCATCTTCCAACATATATCTTCTTTACATCATTGGAATATGTCATTGTAAAATCAAAGGCTCATGGCCATGGTTAGTGGTTTGATTAGTTTCAGGCATAAATATCTTACTAATCGCTGGCTGACATCTGTCCTTCAAAGATCACAGAGGAGCTACACCAAAATCAAAAATGATCAATTTTACCATTGTGCAGTCTCAGACTCCTTACATCTAGCATCAGAGAGCTTTTCCAGACTACTCTACTTCCATCCTCTACAAGGTGTCACCTAAAGAGCTTTTAATTTTGTCATGACATATTCCAAGGGTCTAGAGTACATGTGTATATCTAGATAAAACCCTCAGATTTTGAAGGTGGCAACGACAATAATCAATTATTTTTACATACACACAGATACTTGTCAAATCTGTCGAAATATGTAGTTATAAAAAGTGCATGCAACATATCTCATATTAACCTTTAATACAAGATCTGAATGTAGGAACTAACCTGCCAAATCTGTTGGCTACATATCCTCCTGAGAGGCCCCCTATCATGCCCCCGATGGCAAAGATGGACACGGTCAACGACCACAGGAGTGTGAGGATGGATGACGACATGTACTCCCCATTTCTGTTGTAGTATGTGCTGTTGTAGAAGTCCTGGATCACCTAAAAGGACAAAAAATTAAAATGCTCCAGTAGTTAACTCCAAAGATGGGTGGTTTGGTGACGTTGGGTGGCGCAGTGGATAGCGCACTTGTACTCTAGCGTACTCTGGTTTCCTCCCACATTAAGACCCCCTACACGCTTCCATCTGCGCCAAAAAGTGTGATTAATATTAGTTGAAAAGAATTTGTTTCGTAGTTGTTGTAAAATAGATACTGGTAAGTTTGTATTTATCTATAGTAAATTCCATTTATTCTACAATATGTGTACATGATCACCAACAACATAGAAACGTTATTGTAACAAAGGTTACACATCAGTTCCATTCCAAGTTCATATCATTTACTTTTTTAGTTTTCCTTTTTCGAAATAGTGTTAAAAGAAATATGGCAGAAGATTAAAATGAAAATATGCTAAATTAATTGGAGACATGTGACTCTAACAATGAATCTAAATTGATTCTGAAATGAAGCCAATCTAAACTGTGAATATATACCTACCTCTGCAGGTTCGTTCAGGACGCCAGTATTGTAACCGACCACAAAGGAGGACCCCAGTGTACAAGATGTAATAGCAAAGGCCAGGCTGGACGTTAAACTCCTCTGAAACAGGAAGATACACATGTCTACGACATAAAAAATATAACATATTCAGTCTTTCTTTGTATCAATATACTTAATATCACTGTACACTTTCTCTGTGCTTTACCTATTTCTGTTTATTTTTACACGTTTCTAATTAATATCGCTCTGATTTTTTATCCAGTAAATTCGCCTTTAGGGATCAGAAAATGGTCACCCGATGCACCATCAATTCTCAGCAGGGAAAATAGCATAAGAAGCCCATTGTGTCCAGTTGCAGCCACAGGGCTCGGTTTCGGGATACGTTCGGTTAATATAATAAACCTATACACACCAGTAACAGCAACACTTTTTATCCGGTGTTAATTGAGGGTACCGAGGTATAAAATAAGTAACCGAGCCCCTGTGGTTGCAGCTACTGGTTGACTGCAGGTGTCCAACTCTTGTGGTTACCGTACCTTCTTTTCTACAGTCACAGAAATGGCGTTAATATCATTGCCTCTGTCTCCATTAAAATTGGAACTATTCCCCAAATCTCCGAAATCGCTGTCGGAGCCACTACTCAACAGTGGTTTCCGTTCCATCTCTTTTTGAAACAGCTAGGCTGTCATGTTGACACCCCTACCGACGCCATTCAGTTCAGTTCAGTTCAGTTCAGGTATTTTCCTCCGGTATGTCGGAGCACTCCACTGTGTGGATTAACGAAGTTTGGTTTAAACGTAAAACATATGTACACTGGCTGTTAAGGTTACGGGGTACAGTTCCCATTACCAACTACAGTACGTTGTTAGCATGCTGGAGGCAGAAAAGTATATACAGTTTATGTACAGCATCTATATAGCTAGGACACTACGCTCTACAGTTCATAAAGAATAACACCTCAGACACACGGTTAAAGTTCCAGCGTTAGAGTATGAGCACATGCGTAGGTATATATACAGGTTAAAGTGCAGGCTAAGGTTTACATGGAGAAGGTTAGTGCAGTTCACAACACATATCTAAGGCACTACGCTCTACACAGTTCATAAAGAATAACACGTCAGGCACACAGTTCATGCGTAGGTATATACATGGAAGCGGGTTAGAGCGCAGGCTAAGGTTTACATAGAGAAGGTTAATGCAGTTCATAACACACAGGCAGACAGCTCCTTAGAGAATTGAGTTGCTAGTCAGAAATCTGTAGTTTGGACCGTTCCAGATGCAGGCTGTAGCACATTCGGCGCGTTAGCGATTCGATGCGGACTACGTGGTGTTTCGTTATTCCAGCCAGTTCATTGAAGATTGGAGCCGAAGAGTCCAGTACGAGCTGAAGCACAAGGTTATTGTCTTCAATGACCTTGAACGCATCATCCCTGATTGCGTCGATGAGCGCTTTTAGCCTCGCGAGGAATGGCTTTCGTATCGCCGCGAGTTTGCTACAGACGAGAATGAAGTGCTGTCTGTCCTCGATCCCCGTTTCACATAGGACGCACGTTTGCGGTACGGTATGCTGATTGAATTTGCCCTTGTGGATTTGTAGCATATACGTATCCGTGAGTAGGCGCACCTTTACCTCAGCCTGTTTGATGTCGTGTGTTGTGCTGGGTACCGTGGCCCAGACAGCATGCGGTGTCCTAGTTGGTGTCGGTTGGATCCTTAGATGCAGTAGAGTTGGTTTCATCCTGCACTCGGCTTCCCATGTGTGGTACCAGAACTCATCGACAGCATGTTTAACCATCGTTTTCCAGACGGGCTTTGTCGGAGGGTTGCGCATAATGTGTTCTGGAGGGGGAAGCGAATATTTCTCGAGGACGTGCCTAACTCTGGAGATGAAGGAGCCATCCTCTGGGTCAGACATACACAGCTGGCGTGAGAGGATCTGGTGTTCAACAGAACCAACATTCCTTGTGAAGCTAGCAAAGAGGGATAGAACGTTGCGGTGTATCGTCGACTCAATAGGTTCTGCTCCGAGTAAAACGTATACCGCCAAGGTTGCAGTTCTTGTTGGAAGCCCCTGTAGCTGTTTATACAACTTCCTCTGCATGTTTTCCAGCATGGTTAGATCCTTTGCTGTGGTGACAAGTACTTCCAGTCCGTACGTACACCTGGGCACAACGTAGATTTTCCACAGTTTACAGGTGACCAGCGGAGACCATCCTCTTCTGGAGTATAATCCAGGACCGAGAAGTGCGTAGAATGTGCGTCTTCCTAGTGAGATTCTGTCCTCGATGTTGGCAGATGGCACCTTGTTGCGCACTATTCCCAGATGTTTGGCTTTGGTTCGGTGGGGGATGGTATTACCGTTAAGTTGTAACACTGTATGGTCCTGTTTCTTTGTCATGGCGACGATTTCGGACTTGTCAGCGTTGATGGTGACGAGGTCTCTGTTGACGTTGTCTTCCACGACGTTAAGGATGGGTTGGAGGTGGTTGATGTTGTTCGTTAGGACGGAAATGTCGTCAGCACATGTTGGGGAAGCTACGTTAATGTTTCCGATAAAGGTTCCCAATCCCGTGGATTCGATGCTGTCCAGTATGGAGTTGTTGTACTGTTTATATAAGGTGGTGGACAACTTTGCTCCTTGTCTGATGCCTTGGTGAAGAGAGACTTCCTCCGATAGGGTGTTGTTGTATTTTATTTTAACCGTCATGTCCTGGTACATGTTCCTAAGGAGTAACCAGAGGTGCCCTTTAATTCCAGCGTGGTACAGCTTGTTCAGCAAGATGTCATGGTTCACTGTGTCGAATGCTTTTTGTGCATCGAGTGAAGTCAGGAACAGCACTTCCTTCTGTTTCTTAGCCTCTATGATTGCTTCCGACACGATGAAGGCGGCAGATAGGGATGAAGTTCCAGCAGTGAAGCCTCGCTGTAGGGGGTTCTACTTATCTTTGAGGGCATTGTCTGTCCTTGTTTGTAGGATCCCTTCCAGGATTTTGGAGAAGGTTGTTGTTACTGTAATCCCTCTATAGTTTCCAGGGAGATGTATATCCTTGCACTTTTTTGGTACAGGAGTATACCTCCCTTCTGGGAGTGAGGAACATCTCTGTCCTTGAGGATGGTATTGAGGATGCCTGTTAACGGGGATATTATGCTCTCACCAGCTGCCTTATAATGCTCAGCAGAGATTCCATCTATGTCTGGGGACTTTCCTGTCTTTAGCTTCTTTATGGCCGCTGTCACTTCCTCCTCCCGTACAGCAGGAATGGGAGAGCCATCTACTTCCAGTTCGTCAAGCAGTTTGTTCTGTAGAGAAGACAACTGTAGTCGTTCCAGATTGAAGCTTGGTGATGATAGGTCTGGTGTCGCCAGATGAGTGAAATGGGTTCTCCAGCCCTCTAGAATGCTTTCGCAGTCCAACAACTCTTGGTTATTGACTATAAGTATGTCCGTATTGGTCGCTGTATTGCACGCCTTTCTCTGTCGGCTTATAAGCTGGTGGAATAGCTTACTGTCACCCTCTGAGGCCTCCATAATCTTGTTGATATGATCAGTTTTCTGCCGGGCTGCTGCCTGGCGTTGAAGTTGCCTGAGCTTTCGTTTTTTCTGCACGGCGATTAGTTTGTCCTGAAGGGATTTAGAGATTTTCCACTTGTGATGGGCTTGTTTCGAGTCCTTAGATGCCTGGCTGATGTTGTGGTTCCAGATTCCACGTCCTGTAGATTTCAGTTTTTTGAGCTTTCTGTAGCTGGGAATTGACAAATGTCCTGCAGTGTGGAATAGTTTACTTAAGGCATTAACGGACGACTCCACATCCTCTTTTTCAACATACATGACGTGTTCACAAACAGTTTGTTGGTATGTAGCTTGGTCACACTCGCTCCATTTTGGCTTCATTGTTTTGATTGGATGCACAGGTTTTTTCCTCTTGATGTCGCTAAGCTGAATGATTGCTGTCGTAGCGGTGTGGTCGGAGGTGTTGATAGGGTCCATAGCATGTACACGTGTGGTCATGCCCACTGGAGTAATAGTGCGGGTAGCAAGTATGAAGTCTATTTGGGATGATGACACTTTCCCGTTGTGGTGGAAGAAGGTGCCTTTCACTGGGTATCCTTTGGGAACATACAAATGCTTTTCCGCGAAACGGTGGAGAATTGTATCCCATCATGGTATGGCATAAGCTCACCTCAGGTGAGCTAAAATAGGGATTAGGAAAAAAATTGATACAAATCCCATCCCCATAGTGCCTACATGTTTATGCTTCGATTCGAGATGGATAAATGTAGCATACACATATTGCAACTTTGTTTGCACGAACCTAAGGGAACAAGAGACGGACGAACACTCTCATTTGTTTCGATCGAAGAGACGTACAAAGACTTCTATTTTACATAAAACACAAAACCACAATTATTATCTGTACAAAATAAATTTTATTGTAGAGCAAATTGGAGTCGTCAGTGTATCCTCTACAACAATCCACAGGGTCTGTACAGAGATGTGCTTGTACAGTATATTACAGCATAGACACACTAAAAGCCTGAGAACACATGTGGTTATCCTACAAAACGCTACGCACAATATCCTCCGTCTTACAGGGTGAGGTGTGGAGGTGGGTGATCGTATGTGTGGGGGTCTCTAAACGACAAACAGGACAATATGCCTTCTCTGAGAGGGCTTTGGGATTAACACTACGTAGTGGTCAGTGCCTTCTCTCGTCTCGAAACTACAGATGGGATACTACGATTCTTAGAGGTCTGGGGATGTCAACACTACGCATGAACGGGACGTCAAAGAACAGGGTTTCCACACTGAGCGGAGTGCCAGGGGAATTTGTGTGGGTGGGGAGGAGGGGGCCATCAACACTACGCCATGAATACCTTATGGGAGTTTAACACTACCCAATAGACACAAATCCCTCTCGGAGGTTGAGGGTCCACACAAACATAAAGACATCATGCCCTCGAAAAGGATGGGGATGGGGAAGGGGAATCTGTTTTATCTATACTTCAGTAGTTCTGAAAAAAATCAACACGTCCATTACTTTTCAAATTATAAAAAATATATATCAAAAGCGAAATCAATGAATACATAAATAACATCGAATCCACACAGGGGTTTTCAATATGACTGACATGGTTACTGAAAGTTATCCAGTAGTTAGTAAATGGGAGTCCAGGACACACACGGGTTTATCAGTGAAAAGTAAGCTTTTTAAGTGGACCAGAAGTTATTTCCTATTATTAACACTAAAGACCCTTCAATGATCATGGAAGCTGCTATTTATAAAAGAAATAAATAAAATCTACAAGAATGAAAATTCATTAAAACTATACTATAACGGATACCTTCCTCCCTTTAAAAAAATTGGAAATCAGGAAAATGATAAGCACATCATAAAATGTAAAACAAGGTTACCGAAAGGGCGGTACAAAATACGCCCGTCACACGTTGAATTGAATAAAGGGGCATAACTCAGTAAATTTCTGTCGGATAACAGTGTTAATCGAACTTGTCGGAGCTTTCATAGTACATGTAATTAACCTTCCCCAGAACTCTGAAATTTCTTTGTTGAAAATTTCTTAAGATATCGAGCGAACAATGTTTTAGCAATGGATTAAAGGATACAACTCAGTAAGTTGCAGTCGGATTAGGGTGGCTATCAAACTTTCAAGCTTCCATGGTAATATACTTTAATAGGAAGTTTGAAGTTAATCCGTTGCAAGTCACTTGCGATATATATCGTACCTAAACTGTGCGCGCCCACCAACTCACGTGATAACATAATATGTCCCGTCTTTTGACAAGCGTATACAAATCATGTGTAAAGATATTCTGGAAGACTTGACTTCAAATAGAGCTCAGACAGCCAACATGCTGTGCTTATACATTTGTAAAATGAACCCCATCTGTTAGTTTTGGGACATCGACATACGTAGTCAGTATAGGCAAAGATCTCCGAGGAGATTTCTGTACTCAGTTTGTCAGGGGAGGTAAACGTCAGTTTTATTCAGTCTGTCAGCGGAGGTGAACGTCAGTTTTATTCAGTTTGTCAGTGGTGGTGAATGTCAGTGTTATTCAGTTTGTCAGTGGTGGTGAATGTCAGTGTTATTCAGTTTGTCAGTGGAGGTGAATGACAGTTTTATTCAGTTTGTCAGTGGAGGTGAATGTCAGTGTTATTCAGTTTGTCAGTGGAGGTGAATGTCAGTGTTATTCAGTTTATCAGTGGAGGTGGAAATAAGTGTTATTCAGTTTGTCAGTGGAGGTAAATGACAGTTTTATTCGGTTTGTCAGCGGAGGTGAATGTCAGTTTTATTCAGTTTGTCAGTGGAGGTGAATGTCAGTTTTATCCAGTTTGCCAGGGGAGGTGAATGTCAGTTTTATTCAGTTTGTCAGTGGAGGTGAATGACAGTTTTATTCAGTTTGTCAGCGGAGTTGAATGACAGTTTTATTAAGTTTGTCAGCGGAGTTGAATGACAGTTTTATTCAGTTTGAAAGCGGAGTTGAATGAGTTTTATTCAGTTTGTCAGCGGAGGTGGAAATAATTAAGTGTTATTCAATTTGTCAAGGGAAGTGAATGACAGTTTTATTCAGTTTGTCAGCGGAGGTAAATGTCAGTTTTATTCAGTTTGTCAGTAGAGGTGAAGGTCAGAGAGTTCTTATATCCAGTTTCTTAGTGAAGGTGAAGGTCAGCCATTCCTCCAATCGGCCATATGCAGGGTTTGATGTAATCATTTTACTGTTAAACTTATTTGTCTTTTAACCATTCTTTAAAAACTCAAATTGAGAAAAAGATGAATATACTTGATGAAGACTAAGCAAGGTTTCTGCTTTGTATTTCTCTGTTACTTTTTTCCAAGAAAGATAAAAAATGATCAGCACACATTTTCTCCAAAGAAGCTGAAAAGGCACAGATATACTACTCATATTTATTTCCTAAGTACTGGGATACATAAAACAACAATTATTGGGTTGAAAAGGTGACAAAAAGATAATTAACTATCTATTGTATGGCCCAGAAATATTTCTTTCCTGTTGAGTTCAGCACAATTACATACAATGTATGAACTCATCAAAGTTTTTTTCATATTTGACCTTTTCACAAAGTCTGACGAAATCTGTGGGTAACTCTACATGTATAAGCCCACTCCCCATAAAGTGGTGGGCGCAAGAAAATGTCACCTTGACCTATTCAAAATTAAGCACACCCTCTGTGAAGCAGAAAGTATACGTCGCTGTAACCTAATGTTAGCATATGACACCCCTAAAACTTTACAGCATAATTAGTTTGGTCAACCTACATGAAAATGTCAGAAATAAGAGGCTCAATGGTCATGTATCATTTATCTGTAATTCCATGCTGTTGTAAACGCATCTCACATTTGTGACCTTCAAAACGGTCAAGGTTAAATTTATTCAAACAAACTTACAATAAAGCATGCAAATGCTACATCTTTATTTCATTAATCTACAGCTTAGTGATCTTCATCAGAAAATTTTAACTTATTTTACTCAAGTAAATTTCAAAGTTGATAGAAGTAATTTAATTGAACACATCTGACAAGTTGTATTTTACCAGGAAACTACAGGCAAAATGTTATTACTCTAAACCTTGTTGGTTTTTTTCATAAACTTAGCAAAAACTTTGGTAAAGTTCATTATTTATTGGGCGAATATTTCACCCATCAGCAAGCTTTATGCCAAATATCATTCCTTTAGACTTCATGAACCTTTAAAAAAAGATGCTCCGACTAGTGATAAAGTTTGATACCAGTGATAAAGTAATTCATCTGAACAAACGTAATAGCCCTCAACACTGACCCACTCTAGTACACTCAGAAACACTCAAGAAACACTGTCACATGGACACACTCTAGTACACTCAGAAACACTCAAGAAACACTGTCACACGGACACACTCTAGTACACTCAGAAACACTGCCAGTATACTCAGAAACAATCAAGAAACACTGTCACGCTCCAGTACACTCAGAAACACTCAAGAAACACTGTCATGCTCCAGTACACTCAGAAACACTGTCATGCTCCAGTACACTCAGAAACAATCAAGAAACACTGTCACACTCCAGTACACTCAGAAACAATCAAGAAACACTGTCACGCTCCAGTATACTCAGAAACAATCAAGAAACACTGTCATGCTCCAGTACACTCAGAAACACATAAGAAACCCTGTCAGGCTTGAGTACAATCAGAAACACTTAAGAAGAAACACAGTCACAATGACACACTCTAGTACACTCGGAAACTCTAAAGAAGAAACACCAACACAATGACACACTCCAGCACACAACGACACACTCTAGCACACACTGACACACTCCATCACACACTGACACACTCCAGCACACACTGACACACTCTAGCACACACTGACACACTCCAGCACACAATGACACACTCTAGCACACACTGACACACTCCATCACACACTGACACACTCCAGCACACACTGACACACTCCAGCACACACTGACACACTCCAGCACACACTGACACACTCCAGCACACAATGACACACTCTAGCACACACTGACTAGGTTTGGTGGAATAAATGAAATGATGAAGCCTTACTGGCAATCAAGCAGATGAAATGAAGAGGTCACAGTTGGATATCATTCTTCATAAACATTAAATTATGTTTACAATTATGTATTTTACAGTTTACTAACAGTATATAATAGTTAAAATGTACATATTCAATAGTATCTACAAATTCAGCTCATAATGCTACTGTTATAATAATTAAAAGCAATTGTTCACATAATTATGCAATAATATATATGCAGTAAAATTGTAATCTTTAAAGAGATTCTTTAAAAAAACATAAATGAATGCATTAGAAAACAACAGAAATTAAAATTGTATGGTAGAAACAAGTGTTGGATGCATGCTCCTAAGTAAACTTGTGTGGTTCATCATGCAACCCTGTCACTACTAAGATAATTTTATTTGAATTTGGCAGCAAGTAGTGCATGCGTAGGTATTGCTGAAGAAGTTTCAAATTTAAGTTATATTAGGAGCTAGCATATATTTAGAACTTCAAAGGTATTGCAGTCATAAACGTATTTCAGACTTTATCAGGTGCTTGAAAGTCAATGTAAGTACGATCACATACATCCTGGATTAATTCCTTGTTGAGATAATAAGCAGCCATCCTTGTAAGCTATTACAGCCTGTTTTCCCCTTTGACCACCTGGGTCTAGCCAGATTATTGAGTTCATGGGTTACCCTGAATATTACTGCATTTAAACAATTTAGTCCACAAATTTAACTCATGAAAACTGTTCAATCTCATTAGGACATACGTTTAGAAGCATTCTTAACATGCACTTTACCACGACACAGATTAGAATTGGGATATTCCTGTCAGCTATATAACTCTTCATTACTATGGTGATGACAGGACCATAAAAACAACAGGTCACTTTGACATCTCAGTCAAATGACAAGTCATGGACTAACATCAGGTATCTAAAAATAACTATATACCACAAGTCAGGTTATCACTAACACACAAGGCAGTGTCATACAGACCATGTCACATGACCACATGGCTGGGTAACACATGACCAAATTGCAGATCACATGACCACATGGCCAGATATTACATGGTCACACGGCTATGCATCACATCATATATCTGGTTATTTCATGATCACATGGTTGGGTATTACACAAACATATGGTGGGGTATACACGGACACATGGTGGGGTATTACATGATACTCTCTGCATCACACAGTCACATGGCTGGGAATAACATGATTACACTGCTCAGCATCACATGGCTGGGTATAACATGATCACACAGCTCAGCATCACATGGCTGGGTATAACATGATCACACTGCTCAGCATCACAAGGTCACCTGGCTGGGTATAACATGATTACACTGCTCAGCATCACATGGCTGGGTATAACATGACCACACTGCTCAGCATCACAAGGTCACCTGGCTGGGTATAACATGACCACACAGCTCAGCATCACAAGGTCACATGGCTGGGTATAACATGATTACACAGCTCAGCATCACATGGCTGGGTATAACATGACCACACTGCTCAGCATCACAAGGTCACATGGCTGGGTATAACATGACCACACAGCTCAGCATCACAAGGTCACATGGCTGGGTATAACATGATCACACAGCTCAGCATCACAAGGTCACATGGCTGGGTATAACATGATCACACCGCTATGTCATATGATCACATGGCCCGGGTATATGACCACACACCATCATACGACTACAGCCAGGATGGAAAGACAAGATTTACAGAATTCAGCGTCAACAGTGGTAAGTCCATCCTATCTAAACAAGCGAGCAAAGTCTCTCAGAGCGTTGGACACCTGCTTTACATTCTCAGCACTGCAAGATAACAA
This sequence comes from Chlamys rubida, assembly GCA_032359455.1. Lineage (NCBI taxonomy): Eukaryota > Metazoa > Mollusca > Bivalvia > Pectinida > Pectinidae > Chlamys > Chlamys rubida. The sequence goes on from JAUMHH010191826.1 coordinate 12,386, forward strand.
ATAAATTATATTATTATTGTCCAAACTTATGAGAATGTAAAAACCGTTTAGTATATATTTGCTTACAGACAACAAGAGATCCCAGAGGGACCTTGGCACCCACTATTGTATCATCTTCATTAGATCTATATTAGTTTGAACTTTTCTCTTTTTTCACTTATCTGTTTGATCGATTCATGTAAAAGCTCTACAGTAAATGCGCCTTGATGTAACTTTTGATCTAATCTTCATTATACTGCTGTGTATAAAAAATACAACCTTCAAAGTGAGTTTGTCGTTTCACATATTTACTAGTACAGTACTTAATGTGAAAGAAATAGAACCGATCATTGCAATATGAGAAAGATCTGCATTCTCAAAATAGAATATGCATAACTACAGAATATGGGGAACCTACATATCCAATTTCGGGAAGATCCCTCAAGTACTTTCTAGGAATTATCAATAACAATTTTTAACTGTCAAAATCCAAGATGGCCACCTTTTGACCATTTTGTTTATGCACAATAAATGACCAAGGGGAAGCTACATAACGAATTTGAAAACGATCCATGCAGTACTTTCTGAGAAATAGCAATGAAAAACCTTAACTGTCAAAATCCAAGATGGGCGCAAGTTGGCCATATTGTTTATTCGATCAGTCTCAAAAGTAAACATGCACTAAAAACGACCAAGGGGAACCTACATATCGAATTTGAGAAAGATCCCTTCATTACTTCTTGAGACATAGCAAAAACAAACTTTCACTGTCAAAATCCAAGATGGCCACACACTGACAATCTTTAACTCTAACAATTCAAGATGGGACCTATCGGCCATCTTGGTCTTTTGATCCATGAGACCCATAATACGATATGCATAACTACGGACCATGGGGAACCTGGGGAACCTTCATGTGAAGTTTGAGAAAGATCCCTCCGGTACTTTCTGAGAAATAGCGCTAACAATATTTGCTCAAGTACGGACGGACAGAATGACAGACGAACGTAGAACCATGGAGGAAGGGCAATTTGAATAGCCCACCATCTGATGATAGTGGGCTAAAAATGCATGAAGCAGTGAGATGTAATGTAATGTAATGTGTTTAAATGGTGAGAGTTTCTTGGAAGTGTTTAGCTGTATGCAACGTGAGAACCAAGTTGAATAGTGCAAAATGATGAAAGCCTTGTGGAAGTACAGAAGTTTACCTGCTGATAGACTTTCAGAGTGTTTAAGTGTTGCGAGTCTGAGACATGATGTGGTGTTTATCTGAACAGCTTTGTGGAAATCAGTCCGGTCTTTGAGAGTCTGAGACATGTCGTCGTGTTTAATAGATAAAATTATGAAAGCTGCTTGGAAGTGTGTAACAGTCTACTGATACTAGAGACAGCCTCATGAACCAGTTAAATGTTAGTCTATCAGCTGGATTCTTAGACATGGTATGGTGCATAGAAATAAATTACCTGGTGAGGGCCTTGTGGATATGTGTAACAGTTTTCCTGATGAGTGCCTTGTTGAAGTGTGTAATGTTTTACCTGGTGAGGGCATTGTTGAAGTGTGTAATGTTTTACCTGGTGAGGGCATTGTTGAAGTGTGTAATGTTTTACCTGGTGAGGGCCTTGTTGAAGTGTGTAATGTTTTACCTGGTGAGGGCATTGTTGAAGTGTGTAATGTTTTACCTGGTGAGGGCATT
>JAUMHH010191837.1:0-14056 GCA_032359455.1 Chlamys rubida
TACTCTCACAAACAAATGACGTAACAATTAATCAATACCTGCTCACAAGAGCAGATAACTCTGCAATACGCAAAGACGGGCACAACGTGCCGTAATCGAGGCACGAGATGAACAAAGTCTACAAGATAGAGACATTCTTAACTTCCAAATATGTATTACCGATTGTGACTTCTTCCAAATTGTACATTTTAAAAATATTTTTTCAATAAGTCCTTTTTTTCTACTTGTCTTGTCATATTCATCACCCAGGCTATTATCTTACGTCCCCATTCGCTGTCCCTGGTTTTCTTTCTTAAGTGTGGTCCAACAATTTATGCAATCGATGACTTGCCAATTGCAACAAAGTTATTACTTTTGACCACCAAAGTAATAAATTACCCTTATGTATTGCAATGATACAAATACCTTGGCCTCATTCAATATAATTTGACCCTTCGAACAAATATTACGTCTATTAAAAATTAATTTGTCTAAGTATGTTTTCATCGATTGTAATTCGATGATTCTTGCTCGCACTCAGTCTGATAAAAATGAAAAGGTTGTGCGGCGCGTTGGTCGCCTTTAAGAATACATAACGTATCATGCTAGATAAGGATACAATGTTGGGCATCAATAAGTCGAAAAAACCTATTCACTTCGTTTTCATTTCACTTATACTTGCAATTACGCTGATCTATAATCTTGAATCAAATTTATATTAATATGACAATTATCTGCCTCGTTCGGCCTTCAGAAGATAAACCAGAGATAAAAGGAAACAGGTACTGAAATACTTAATATAACAGTATATTAAATTTGACATCTTCAGTGACCCCAGAAAAAAAAGGCCAACAAATATATTTACCGATTTCTATACAGGGTTATATATAAGATTTTTTTTGACGTGGAGTAAAGTTCACTATTTGTTTTACCTAGACAAGGAAATATGCATGCGTAACCAGAAATGGAATCTGCTTCATCTGATACACATATATCTTTTTTTCTTTTCTGAATTTTAGGTGAACTAAATGTTTTATTAGAAATAACCTTGCCTTGGGGTGATACATGGTAACATTTGTGCTATTTTTCTGTTCTTTATTCAAATCAACATATTCCGACCATAATTATTGCTATGAATTTCAATCGCCATGGAACAATATTATAAAAATTTCGTCAGTTCGATAAATGTTAAACGATACTGAATAGAGACTTTACATATTTAAAATATAAGACCTCTTCCATCTGTTGAGATATTACTATACAAAATACATTTACATGTAACAATTGAATGTGCATTATATAGATTATCCTTATCTAACAAGTAACACTCTCCGAAATAATCGTATACACCTTTCATACTTTGTTTGCAATATGCATTGTATGTAACGACCGCCAACGGTGTCTATCACACTACAGTATAGTGTTTGAATATCTTTATCAACATAATACGAATAATGGAGTTTTTTTTACAGTAATATCTACTTCATATATTTGATACGTTTTGCACATTTTGCCTTTAAATTCTTAAGTTCAATGTTGAGGAATTATAAAAACGCGTTAATTTTTATGTTAAGTTCTATTAATAATAATTGTAAGAACATTGTATTAACAAACAACTGAGTTTGATTGATGAAGTCAATGTAACCCGATCACCTTTTGTAAATCGATGGTATTTTGTATGATGATTGTATTTTAGTTATCATGTCTGGCAGGTTTTGATTTACAGTAATTGATATGTAATCTATTTTGTTAATTCATCATATGTTAGCTATTAGATGTACAACACACTTCATATTAATATGCTTCGATGTGATTTACAACATAATTTAGTATGATATACAAAGATTAGTATGACTGTACAAAGTGAAGTGATGTGTATCATTCACAGGTTGAGACGAAAGAATTATTTTCCACATTCTTACATACATTGCGGAATCGTTAATATCATATTCACTTTTACCATCAACGCTGATACATAACATTGCAAAAGACATGTTTTTGTTGATGATGGCATCGATTACGTGAACGGGTAGTTTGCATGATTTCTATTTTTAAATAAAAGAATGAAATAAAATAAAGCCTTAATAAGTAACAAAAAAACCCATTAAAATCATAATACTAATATTCTAATCTTGCAATCAACGTAAGTTTGTCGTTACAAAATTGTCAGATACACTGATAATATGTAATTGTGGAATGCAGTAATGGACCTTATTAGTAATATACAGCTTTGTATGGTAAAGCATGTATCTGTTTCAAACCAATAGCCAGTAATTACGCGTTCCCCGTTAACCATTATTTAAAAGTATGCGTGCACTACACTGTTATATTGTGTATCATCTAAAAGATTACACACATTATTTGAGCACGTCGACATATTTAGTTTTTCTTATAAAAAGAAACGTGTAAGATATATAATTGACAGTCTGAAGATTTCACAATGGATGGCAATGACCTAGATTTTATCAATAGAGTCTTTTCGGAGAGAAGCCAATATCTTACTGGGAGATATGCCCTCTGAGTACTGTTTTGTCTCATTTCATAAAAAGCGATAGGTTCACATGTATCGAGATATCTCTAGTGGTACAATTACCTTCACCTCAAGTTAGAGGTGACGTAATTTGTCTGATGCCATATTGTTTTGCTATCGTGATTCATTTCTTACTGTGTCATACCTGTCAAACCAACTCAATGATTTTTTTTGCAATTATCTTTGACGGCATATTTTCTAATTATTAAATTTTTTAATAATATCCCGATATCACGCATGTTTTTTCACCTTAATTGTTACTGTGTTTACATTTAGTTGACTAGAAAAAATGTCATTACAAAGTAGCTTTTAAAACTTATGAAATTAGTAATGACAATGAATAAAAAAAAGAATTATTTTAATTGTATTACTGGTAGATCTGTATATCTCAACAATATCATCTTTAAGGAAGATTATTCAAAGTCCCAATTATATCCGGATTACAATCGATGAACTTCACTCTACATAATTGCTTTAACCAACGGAGCAGATTTTCTAATGGTCACCTATGTAACTGTTATTTTTATGTCTTCTTTATACATACAGCAAAAAATTGACACACAAGTTAAATGTTTTCATTGACTGCCCGAAAATCAATGATACATATATTTGTTCCACCATTAGGGATATCCGAGTCTTAATATCAAGCCTATCCTATAAGGGCACAGAATGTTTGAACCGTCTACTTGACCAAAAATATGTTTATTCAGTCAATAATGGTCTATATTGACCTTTGTCGACATTTGTACCATTCCAACTATTTCACTTATATCTAACTATACTTTCATAAATTTTGTATTTTATAATGGATTTTTTTTTAATATTTAAAAGGATTTGAATATTTTCTTTATCTTGAAGTCACTTTTCCGAATGTAATTTAAAAAACCTATCATATCTATTCTACAAATTAATCTTGAATAAACGTATTTCGAATGTATTTCGTATCATTTCATAATTCGTTTATGAATTGCTATATTTGCCTATAGAGGGGACAGGAATATGTGGTCGTAAGAGTAGGCGTGGTTGTTATCCCAGTTATTAACCTCTGAAAAGGTATGGGGTCACCTGCCCGACCACGTTGGTTTTCTCCGGGTACTCCGGTTTCCTCCCACACAAAGACCCCCTGCGCGCTAACACCTGGGCCAACAAGAGTGATTAATATAAGTTGAATAACTTGTTTCATAATTGTTGTAAAATAAATAAAGTTTATTTTTTATATATATTAACCTCTGATCACCTTATCTATGGTCATACCACTACAAAATTTTGATTTTGTTGATGAAGTTTCGACAAGAATCACATTTATAACAATTTTAACTATGAGTTGTAGATATATATTAGTTATAACACACCATGCAGCGGAAGCAATTGATGAGGTTTTGTTCATTGTCGAGATAACATGTGTTATTTGTTTAACAATAAAAATACTATTAAGAAAATGGAAATTGTACAAAAGGTAACTGCAAACGCCTGTTCATATCCGGTTGCAACGAAGACAAAATTGGCAATATTTGCACTACGAGTTAATTAAACTGGTGTATATAACTGTTTCTGACAATGATTCTCAAAGAAGAACCCCCCAAAAAATCACACCTATCGGGACATTGTCGTAACTAACAAGATGGTGTCTAATCTTGCCAACAATTATTTTACAAGATTTATATTTTATCATATACCTGTTTAATGCAGAGTGTGAATCATTATTAACAACTTATTAAGCATTCATTGATTAGCTCAACAAAAACACTAACCAGAGTTGTATTTAAAGTAGCCCGGGACACTTTTCCTTATAGTTTGAGATTTAAAATATAGATAATAAATTGTTTCCGAAAACTTTGTTTTAGGATTCTGATGCATTACTACCTTGTCAAGCGCCCAAAGTGTTCAGGAGAATTCTAAGAAGGTATTGTCCTTAAAATGTTGCATCTTTTAAATGGAGCAATTAACATATGTTTTGTACTTGTGTTGTATTCTTTATCGTATAGTGGGCCTATTTAAAGGACCGATTTAGAGCTATGCTGGTTATCTGGTCCGAATTTTGATCACCAAAATAAAAATCGTCAATGCTGAATGTAGTCAAATTATACGTCGTTTGTCTTCCATCTTCGGCTATACATGCGTTATGAATCTCACAAACTGTTAGATTCTTTGAGGTTAGGGTAAACCAAATCCAACAGGCAAAGTAGAAAACTTGGTTGAGAGTACAAATAGCCAGCATTTGTCGAGGTATTTAGCAATTAAATCTACTTGTTATAACAGATGTGTGTTGGTGATCGATTTTTTCAAAATGCTTTATAAACCCGAGTGACAACCTATACTATAGGCAATAAGTATACCTATATGTTTACCGTAGATCATTTCGTGTAAATCATTAAGTTGTAGTAGTACTAACCTTCAGTTTTAAGAGCCAATCTTCGGCTTAACGGCTTTCTATTTCGTACTCGCGGATAAAAAACATTGACGTTTCAGGTATTTTTTCAGCAATTTTATTTTTTAAATGTAAGAGATTTTCATGTGCTTTAGGAAACAAAGTAAAACTACATAAGCATGTATGTGTATTAAATACAGTTGATTAATAATGCCTATCTACAGTGTATACACCTGTACTATAGACTAACACCAATTAAGGTAATCTAACAAAAAATAAGCATACTGTTGTACATATTGTCTTCTAGTTATCGCTATCTTTTCAATAATGTATAGTAAACCAAACACATACTTTTTTATAAATGCTTTAACTCTTTATCTTAATACAGAGAACTATATTTATATTTGAAAAACCTGACCTTTATACAAATGAACGGTGCATTAAAGACCTGGGTGGTGCCTATCCTTTATGACTACTTTATGGAATGCTTAAGACCCATATAATTAGGACCTAAGCGAACATAGACACAGAAATATTTTTATGTGATAAAGATAATAGTAAGAAAACAATGTGTTTTTTGTTTGTTTTGTATGTGTTTGAATATGTCATATTTATGTCAAAATTGTGTATGTAAAAATCTTTGAAAAATTAAATAAAAAAAAAATGACATCTAAAAACAAAAAGAAAAAAAAAGAAAATGTATTACATTTTAAATGACAATTTTGTCAGTGTACATACTTAGTAACACTGAACATATTTAATTGAAATAGAACGTAACATATATCAATAATTACTGTAACAACTTGAGTTAAAAAATACCAGACACAAAAAGTGTCTTTCTTTTGGTTGATGTTATTTTCATGATCTACCAAATTGATGCATTCGTTCATATTTTGGCATATTTCATTAATTAACAATTTTTAAAGGGTCATTGGATGTGTGCATGTATTACGTTCATGTTTTAAGATGCAAGGTGGTAGACTCTGCTTGTGGCTTTGTTAGTTCCCGAGTTTTGCTGTAACCTTGATGACCATATTGATCTCTTTTGAGTAATGGCATGGTTCATAATTTACACCCTTTCTAATTATTTAATAAGAAATTGACCAATTCTCCTCTAAATTTTTAAATTGATCAATTACGGGGATAAACGCACCTGCTCATTTGTTTCCACATTATTTTTGACAATTTAGATTTCAATATTTTTCGCCCAAACATCAACGACGTGTCTCAGAGAGACTAAACAGCCGTATGCAGCAGTGCACTGATTTTGGAATGCTGTATATCATACCAAATTTTGAGGTACATTTCATGTGTGTCTGTGTGTTATGTTCTTCTTTCTCTAAAACACTAGTCTATATTATTTGTATTTCATATGTGATTCTTTGTATTTTTATATCAGTGTCTTAACATAAATAACACAACTGATTACAATTAAATTCAATTAGATTTTAAGTACTGAATTATTCGAATTTTTTACTAAGTCCTCTTCTGGATATACGTTTGATCAGATTACTAGACTAGAACGATGATAGCATACCCTTCAGCATACCTCGGTCTGTCCTTCGATGTTGAAATTATAATATGAGTAAATTCTTTCATAATACCAATGTATTAAATGTCAGACATAATCACTGAGTAGCAAATCAATTTTAAGACTATTTTACTTTTATTTACCTAGCACGAATTTTGTCTTTATTTAAGGAGTGAACTTTGACGTAAAGCTCCCTATTCTTGTGTCCAATGCTGTTCCGAGTACCTGAACGCCTGTGTACACATTTTGTACCACACTTCCTATAGACCGACACTGAATTACGTAATGACAAGAGGTGTAACCGAACACCGTGTTAATTATATACCTTGTCATGTACAAGGTCATCATGGCAGGTCCTCCATATAATCTGTTACTGATACCTTTAAAAATCACGAGATCGTTAAAACCTTTATGAATTGTCCTGAAATACGAACAGGGAAACTAAATTCTCTCTCTGAAATATTTTTTTTTCTTTTAATTTTCTTTTTTTTTCTTTTTTTTTTCTCTCAATTTATTGATCAAGTCCCTAAAACTTTACTGTTACCCCGTCTCTTTTCCGTAATTTTTTCTGCTTCTTCTTCCTTCTGCGTGATTACTTAAACAACTACAAGGTGGACTAAAATGAAACTTCATGAGTAATGGTAGGCATGTAGACATCTCTCGTAGGTGAATTATGCCAGTACGAACTGTACAGTGACTTCATTTGGCCTTTATTTGATTTTATTGAGTATGCTGTTTTTATAAATCTGAAGCTTTTCTCATTAAGACATAACTATATATCGTCTGATAATTCAAGATGATGAACGACAATCTTTCCCTTCGTAACACCATGCTAAAGTATTTTAAGTAGCGCTCTTCACCAACATGGCGAAATGGGCAAGGTATAGGAGATAATCCAAAATACATTGTAGAAATATTTTTTATCACCAACGACGAACATATTAAGAAATATCCATCATACATGAACAAACGAAAATTAATGTGAATCAACTGAATCTTTACATTGTTTCCCAAAACACACGGGAGTCTATTTGGTAACCACATAGGTTTGCTTAATAATGCAACGAATGAATTTTCTTACAATATCTTTATTTAGACTTAGAGACATAATGGTCAAGATGCCGAACCGTCCAAGTGCTTCTGGACTCAGCAAATGGGATTTTTTTATGATTGATCAATTTAGCATTTGACTGGCACTCTGAACCCCATTTGTTACGACCCTTTAGGGTAGAAATCATAAAAAAGGCGTCAGCAATGTTGATGTTAACGTTGAGAAGGTTAGAATGTCTTTATCTTCCATACCTTATCATTTTCTCCCAAATCCGGTCTTTTGGTACAAATCTACTTCAAAACTGTGGAAAATGTATTAAATATAGTACATTTTCTACAAATCGCAGAAAACTTATAAATTACTGACGTATGTATACTTGCTAACTTGTTTACTCAAAACCTTAAGCATTGTCGATAGCTTCATACCTTCAAAATGACAAAAGTATGGCATTTATAAAATCGAGATAATGTGTTATGTTTCGAAAATGTCAATTGACAAAGTTGATATTCTGAATTTAAATGATTTATTTTTATGTGTTTCAGAGTTGGGATTAAGAACACAAATGTATATCCCGTATTGGAGGTTAGCCGGTGCGCCTTTGTTGGAGATAGCTAATCTACAGAGGTGAGGAAAACTAGTTTGATAATATATCATATCTTTGAAAAACGCTTGACTGTGAATCACCGTCCTACAGTCTATATATCTGTATACAAACATACATTGACATCAACATAACTAGGTACAGTTTTGTTATTTCAGGAAGAGATTTCAATTTTGATCTAATTTAATCATGTGATTAATCTTCATTTTGTATAAATCATAACCTGTCAAAAAAATGGTTTGTCACACTATTATGAATTAACTCAAATATCAAAAAAGTAATTAAAAGTCATTCATCTAAATGGTTTTATCAATTTTAATCTAACTATCGGCGCATTTCTACTTAATGACCGAATCTCTCGTGCCAATTTGTTTTTGTATTGCTATACAATATATTAAAAAATGTATCAATACAAAATATATCAAATACTTTTTTGATAAAAATGTTGATTTACTCAGTTATTCACTAATAATTCGCAAGTACCAACGACTAATTATCTCACATAAACCCGTGCCCTCCCACATGCATTCCCATTTTACGTATACTACAAACATACCCTATTGATTGCCATATTGGTTGACAAATAATTTGTTGTTTGTTTGATGGAGTTCCAAGGAGCCCATAACAACATAAGATAGGGTGCCAAAGGACAGGGCATGCACTGGTCATACACACGCAATAATAGCTCTCAAGAGCTAATGCTCCTTGTTACCCTGTATGCGACGTTAAATAAAGTTTCTTGTATCTTGTATCTTGTATACATCAGGGACGATAATAAAAAAAAGAGCCGGAACCTGGTTTTCCGGAAATGTAAGTCTCCTATACACCACATTTGGCACCAAGTATAATGACTAGCACGTGTCCTTCGTTCCCGTCGAACCCAGGGAGACACGATGGTCAGTATTGATTAAGAACACAATCAACATCACTTGCGTTAATAAATATTTGACATACAGAACTTTGTTATCATACAGTGAAAATTGAACAAGGTAAAAATAATCGTGATTGTGAGTGTTTTAATCGAAGATGGGTCAACACTTGACCCTTTCAGCAACGCGCAGAATAGTTTACAAAGGTACTTGGTTGGTTGATGAGGCTTAACGTTCCTACGCGTAAAACCGAGTCTTATTAGGGGATTTTTTTTTTATCTTTTTGTAAAGGCCAATGCACTCTTAAAGGGAAGATAGGGGAATTGTGTCATTGACTGATGAGAGTTTTCGCTTTTCGATTACCCAATTCGACGTGAAAAGATAGTGGGCCACTTGTCAGACCACGTGTGCTTTCTCCAGATATATCGTTTGTATTAAACGTATATATTTTCATGTAAAAGTATACATAAATGAAACTTATAAACTACGTGTAAATAAGTAATTACAAAACAGATATATCATTATGACTCGCTACAAAGGATAAAAAGATACTTAAACTTGACACAAATTGAATGAATAAATAAGAACTTTAAAGACACCAAACCGAAATGCTAAGTCATCATAACCCCCACGGCATACTGAAGGTTAAACCACTTGATCCAGAAGGTACGTCTTTCGACACCTCTGCGACAAGCGATGTAGTATTCCGTGACACTGTCCTCGGTACCTCGCACCTTGTATCCGGATGTCGCCGATATATCAATCGACCTCTATATCGAAGATTGCTTAATTGACACCTGTACGTACTCTCGTTCAAAGGAGCTCTTAAATTGATTGATATTGACATACATTTAAATGAATTAGAAACGCCTGTTTTATTGAACTCTCCCCCTTGCGTCTCAAACCTTTATCCGCAAACAAGGGTATTAAGACGAATTCAAAATATCATATTTTCAGTTGAAATAACATTGCAAACGCTAATAGATGTAATTGTTTTGTATAATATTGTATTAAATTATTTTATGAAACATTCATTGATTTATATTCCCTCGGCATTAAGTTTAGGTAGTATCGATGTTATGTAATTATGTGATTTACTTTTTAAATATATATCTTCATCAGTTGTTATTATCACTTTACCAGTATAATTAAATCAAATTTACTTAATCAGTACGGCTTCATATGATTTACTTTCATTTTTTGGGTTTACATATCCCCACTTACTGACTTTGCATTACTTTTTTTAACAATTTTATTATCGTGTTAGATACAGAAATGTAGAATAATATAATATAAACTTTATCTATTTTACAACAATTATGAAACAAGTTATGTCAACTTAAATTAATCACTCTTGTTGGCCCGGATGCTAGCGCGCGGGGGATCCTAGTGTGGGAGGAAACCGGAGTACCCGGAGAAAACCCATGTGGTCGGGCAGGTGACCCCAAACCTTTTCACGCCCAATCGGGGAATCAAACCCCGGCCACCGTGGTGAAAGGCAAGTGCTCGATCCACTGCACAATCCGACCACCCATCTGTGGGTCAAAATCTAACTATCTGTTTTGATCTATTTACTTGAAGACCAAGTGAGCTTATTTACCGTGACTCTGCACATGTTTGTCATCCGTCTGTCATCATCTTATTTAAAAAGACTACTTTTCCAGAATCGTTAAAAAGATCTTGCCAAAATTCCTCATGGAGTATTTCTTGGTCAAATGGATTCTATGTTGTATAAATGTAGAAAGTGCCTCCTACTCCCCACCCACCCAGATGAGGGCAGGGGGCCTAAAAAGGTAAATTAGAATACATGTATATATTTAAAACCCTATATTCTTTCAGTACCACTGAAAGAATTAGATCCTTTGGTACATGTATGTAGCACTCCTGGGCTTAATGATCATGAACTCAACAGTTTTTACAATTGAAATCGAGGAGGTGGCGTTCCTAGGGGCAGAGGGGCCAGGCCCAGATAAAGGAATCGTGAGGCACTCTTATAAAACTTGCATTACATTCTCATTTTGTTATTTGTTTGCCTGTTTTTTGTTTTTGCTTGTTTTTTCTCTTTTTGGGTAAAAAACAGGTGAGCTAAACTCAGACCTCTTGGCCTTTCATTATTGATGATTTCAATTGGGATCAAAAATAAATGATCACAATTTGTGCTGACATTTCAGGAAATGCTACAAATGATGCTGAAGTGATCGGACACCTTCCATTACCTAAGGAGCTGGCTATCTAAGCTATGTCCACACCTAACTAATGCCAGCACCTGATGTTGATAGTATCACTCTGACCCTTGTCTTAGCTTTTACCGCTCCAGATTAACATGGGGATGGCAAGATTGTTTTCCTTTCAACGATATCCTAACTTGATCTTTGTTCCCCCCACCCACTACTCTCCCCACTCACTCTCCCCACTCAGACCTGTACCCTGAGTGATGATCTGTACTGGTCTCCCCCTTCAGATTATTATCAAAATGATATCTCTCCATCTGACCCTCCAGCACCAGCCTCCAACCACACCTTACCCCATCAAGACTGAACAAACACTGGCTCAGTATTCTTAAGTTAGTAGTGTATTATCCCACTTTCCTTTCCCTGATCTTGGGCCTTAATTCCTGGTTTTGAATCTGGCACTCAACACCACCCTAAGCAATCTCCCCAGTATATGGTATATGATCTTTGTCTGCCATCCCACTTCTCGCTTTCATTCTTTACCCACACCCTCACTCCCCCATCACTTCTTAAGTCAGATTTGTCAAGTTCCTCAGATTATTACCCATATATACAGATCTCAGTATCTGACACCCGTGCATGTACACCCACTCCCAAATTCTCTCCCCATCCCCATCCCCGACCCCCTCATCCATCCATGCCCATGCCCATCCCCACCCAACAATTCCCAACCACTCTCAGTCCCCTGGACAAACCTTCATATAGTTTAGCTCATTTATTGAAAGAATAGAAGGAGCTTGTCTCCTCAATGGCATTGTATAAAAGTTTGGTGCAAAAGTTGAAATTCATATATAAATAACCTTCAGTGTATTTGTACTGGGATGCTGATATTTGGTATTTTTCATTACATTTGTACGGGGATGCTGATAGTTGGTGTTTTTCAATACATTTGAACTGGGGATGCTGATAGTTGGTATTTTTCAATACATTTGAACTGGGTTGCTGATAGTTCGTATTTTTCAATACATTTGAACTGGGATGCTGATAGTTGGTATTTTTCAATACATTTGTACTGGGATGCTGATATTTGGTATTTTTCAATACATTTTTACCTGGATGCTGATAGTTGGTATTTTTCAATACATTTGTACTGGGATGCTGATAGTTGGTATTTTTCAATACATTTGTACTGGGATGCTGATAGTTGGTATTTTTCAATACATTTGTACGGGGATGCTGATAGTTGGTATTTTTCATTATATTTGTACGGGGATGCTGATATTTGGTATTTGTCCTTTGATACAGTGAAGTCAGATGTTTACCTGTTGCAATAGTGCGACTGTTTTTGCTGAATTCCTTGTATTTAAGTTTGGTTGCAGTAGTGCTGAAATTAATTAATGTCACCTGAAGTATTTGTATCATAATGCTGGTACCAGAATTTGGCATAGGGTGACAAAAGGGGCCAAAATTGGTACAGTACAGTCAAAATATAGTTTGGGACATACCGGTAACTATTTTTGCAAACATTTCCTGGTAAAAGATTTGCTTGAGTGCTAATTGTTTTTAATATTTGAATTTCAGTGCTGATATTTGGCATCAAGGTTCTTGAGGAGTCAAATATTGGTGCAGTAAAGTAAAAAAATTAAAATGATTTCAATTTTACTGTTCTTGAATTCACTTTTCATGCCAAAATCCCCAAAATAATATTCTTTATATATTCATGTTAAAATTCGATAAAGATATATAGATTCATATTTTACTAGGATAGTGTTATTTGGCGTCTTTTTTGTGCTGGACTGTTATTTTAATATTACGCATATAAGCAAGCTATGCTGTTCTCAAACAGCTTGTTTATTTTATTGTTTGTCCCTTCCCCATATCCCTTGTACCTAAACACTACTAAGATAGATACATGTGTATCTCCTCCCCCAACCCACTTCTCAACTTCTAGCCTACTGGACCAAATGACTCGCCATTATTAGTTGGTATTACTGGACTGTCTCCAGCCCAGATCCAGGGCAACCAGCCATAGCTCCTGTTCACATGGGTTTATCAAAGGAAATCTGTATTCAATTTCCTACACATTGGTTCTTGTCTGAGGATCCTATATCAGTACAGAGGTCTAGGTAGGATCAGTATGTAATCTCCTTAGCACCTCCAGGGGCGGAGAGTTCTGTTATCTGTCCGGCGTTGACCCCGGCTCACCGCTTATGTCTCAATTCCGGAGATTTGTATACATCCCTTCTCTGTGGGTTATGGTTATTAGTGATGTCCAGCATTAGTTGATTTGGAAACAGAAGGGGAAGGTAATGGGATAGAGACAGTGATGGACTGCTAGAGAACAGACCCTTCCCACCACAACTACAGCACCATCACCAGCACAACCACAGCCTAACCACAGCGCCACCATCTACACAACCACAGCACCATCACAGACACAACTACAGCCTAACCACAGCGCCACCATCTAAACAACCACAGTGCCACCATCTAAACAACCACAGCACCATCACAGACACAACTACAGCCTAACCACAGCGCCACCATCTAAACAACCACAGCGCCATCACCTAAACAACCACAGCTCCATCACAGACACAACTACAGCCTAACCACAGCGCCACCATCTAAACAACCACAGCGCCATCACCAATACAACCACAGCTCCATCACCAATACAACCACAGCGCCATCACCAATACAACCACATCACCATCACAGACACAACCACATCACCATCACCAGCACAGCCTAACCACAGCACCACCATCTACACAACCACAGCACCATCACCAGCACAACCACAGCACCATCACCAGCACAACCACAGCCTAACCACAGTGCCACCATCTAAACAACCACAGTGCCACCATCTAAACAACCACAGCACCACCATCTACACAACCACAGCACCATCACCAGCACAACCACAGCACCATCACCATCACCAGCACAG
>JAUMHH010191848.1:0-11815 GCA_032359455.1 Chlamys rubida
TTGGTTCTAAATACTAAGATATATATATAGTTGGTTCTAAATACTAAGATATATATATAGTTGGTTCTAAATACTAAGATATATATATAGTTGGTTCTAAATACTAATATATATATATAGTTGGTTCTAAATACTAAGGTATATATATAGTTGGTTCTAAATACTAAGATATATATATAGTTGGTTCTAAAACGTTGGTTTTTCCACAGGAAAAGTCTGAGTGTAGGGCTGAAACATCGCAGTCCCAAAAATCACGGACTTTGTGAGAGAAACTTGATATATTTATAAATTGTTTTGTTCATGAATTTGTATTATGTAGGTAGTCTTTTCATATGACATCTATTTAAATAATTCTGTGACTAAAACAAGTAAAGCAGTTTATATTAGGTAGTGTAGGGAATGGTAAAAAATATTAATTACAGGTAAATCAGGACATTTTAAAAAAGAAACAGAAATATCAACTATATGGACTTTCTGGTACACAATTAAATGCACAGTCATGGTTCCGTAACACACTTGTGGGTTTTAAAACTATCTAGGCAATTTTTTTATGAATTATGCAAATCCCTGACTGATCAATATGTATACCCACTTATTTAATCCATGATGCTGCAGTTTAAATGGCAAGTATAGTTTTCAGAGCTTCATTATGAACACTCCACTCCCTGTGATTACGGACTAAAAGCAGTGTACCAAGAAAGAGTGTGTATTTCTATTTATTTATTCATTTATTTATTTCAGTAGTAGGTGGTTGATTTTTTTTATAATTACAATTAAAGATAATTACATATGAAATCCTAACAAGAGCTGCCTCCTACAGTATTTTGGCTCCTTTGCTCCCTTGAAAATTCAAGTGAAATCAGCTACAATTTGTCTGGAGTTGCCCCTTTAAGTTTTCAAAATTACACAAATCAAAGCAAGGCATAGGTATTCCCCATCACAGTTGAGAAAATTTACTAATGTGCTAAAATAGGTATTTGATGTACATTAATTTGTAATTGTTTCTTCCCATTCACATAGGTAGATATGAGTTCAAAGAAAAACCAGCTAAAAATGCAGCTTGTGTTTGGAATTATACATATCCTTACCCTGACTCGTAAATTAATTGGACCTTGATAAATTAAATAATTTAGTCATACTTATTAATACAACCTATGTTACAAATAATTTGTTTTGTTTACATCTATTTGCCTACCCGTTGACAGCCTTAGAGATATTCTATTTATCTGTTATGATTTCACCGTGTGACGTTCCCTCAACAATCAACAATAGGGGATGGAATGCTCGGCTATTGTACCCGTGTTACCTGTATTTGAACAGGTACACTATTTACCGAGACTGTAAACTGATCATCAACCTCACCTGAGTGTCCCTATCTGTCACCATTAGCCCGTAACGCACGTATTTCACAGTCACGAATCTCTGGCGAAATGTTTCGATCAATAAATGAATTATTTACATTTTTTTCAAATAGATTCATCTAGATATAAAACAATACATTACCTGATTGAATGGCCGGACTCGGACGGCCACCTTCACGCTGTCCGAGTTTGACGGCATGTTGTAAGGTATATATGCCTAGATGGTCCTTATGGAAAACGTTGAACACTTTTGATCTAGTCACACATGTATCTTGAAGTCTGACTAAATTATATCCCAGAAAATCCTCCCAGTGTGCCGGAATCTGTAAGAAAATTCGTTGTAATACCTGTCTCCATGTTTATTGCGCCTTGCTAGCTTGTGAACTGGCGAACTGTTAGCAGACGACAATGATAATATAAATACATGCACAGTAGGTACTGCCACCCGAACAATACACGAGCCACGTGAGCACCATGCGTTTACCTTGGATTTACTTCCAGAAACAACGGAAGGGAAATAATCTGCTAGTCATAAGAGACTTACTTCCCAAAACAATGTGGGTGGAGTATTAATCCAATGTGTCATAAACCGTTTGTATCGATATTCTTATACTGTATGAGTGCCAATTAGTCAGGCTAATGAAGGAGGGCCGTGCAAACTTTAATTCACTACGCTCTGTGCAGTAATAAGCTATACTTGAGCCAATTTTATCGTTGACATAGAATGTGACATCTTGATTATTTTGGACGCAAGAGTTAATTACCATTCTTCTTCTGGAGTGTATTGGAATAGTAAAACCGGACTAAATACAACCTTCATACAATGAACAGCAACCAGATTGTACAAATAACACACGAGAGTATACTAATACACGTTACATAACAAGTCATAAATAGTATCGAAGATTTGATCAATTTCGATCGATCTCATATTATTTAAAGCTGATTATTTTAGGATGTTCAAAATTATTACGCATGATTATTAACAGAGAATTATGATTCTTTATTTTTAACATATTTGAATAACCAGCATCATATATATAGTCATCAAATCATCGACATGACAATAATATAGGAGACATTATTTTACTTTTTGTTTTCTTCATCTCACTGTCTCAAGTGTATTGGGATGAATATTTTTACTTCACTTGGTCGAATTTTTCTTTGAATTTTACAGACACGCGCTGTTATGTAGATGACTATGTTTGTTTTTAAGTTCATGAACTTCCCGAAGGAGATATAATAATAATAATGAAACAGGTATTGATTGTGGAACTAAATCCCGTACCCGATATCCAAGTCATTCGTTAAGGTACCAAATATATACATTACCTACCTGTAATTAGCGGGTATTCCAGGTATCCATTGTGTACAGCGATACCGAGTATCTTATTACTATGGAGGAGAAAACCATGTACACCCATATGATTAGAAGTTAAAGGAACGTGCTGGCCCGGGAGGTCTATAAACAGTACATAAATCGCTTAGTGGCTCACGCTCCATTGTTGTGGTATTAGGCTGGGTCGTTCCCAGTTATTGTGATATGACGAATTAAAGTCCGGTCAAATAACAATGAATAATCGGGTGTTAGGTAGACCTGTCTGCTTCCCAACCAATACGTTTACGTGTTTTTATTTAACTTTAAAGCAGATCGGTTGCACAGCGGCAATTCTCAAAGCAATGTTACCTTTACGTCTATAAGCACACCCGATTTCAATGTAATATCGTTGTCTACCCTGTAGGTTGGTGACGTAGTAAACACGTAACATCTATTTGTATTTCTTTGCCTTGACACTAGTTACTCTGGTGTTAATAAAACGTACATGAAATGTTGTACCACGGCACGTGCTTTAAGACACCACCACGTGAGGTGAAGATCTTAGTTGTGACTTTTATTGATCTGAGGGTATAACATTAACAATGGACAGCCACCTTATATTTCCGATACACAATCGTTTAAAACTTTATTTACCTTTAACATGTTATTATGAGAAAGAAGATCGTTTTCATTGCGACATCCAAATATAAGTCGTCCAAGGATCCCACCGCACCCCTTCAGGGTA
Organism: Chlamys rubida; assembly: GCA_032359455.1. Taxonomy (NCBI): domain Eukaryota; kingdom Metazoa; phylum Mollusca; class Bivalvia; order Pectinida; family Pectinidae; genus Chlamys; species Chlamys rubida. The sequence goes on from JAUMHH010191848.1 coordinate 3,425, forward strand.
TTTTACATTCTACAATAGAAGTAGCTATGCTCCAATAGTCCCACTTTATAATTGTGGTATTCATGTAAGAACATTTAATCTTTAAGAAATGATAAACTATTCCATCTTTTATAAAACACCGAATACATTATACTCTTGTGTTAACATTCCTATGAAAATACCGACGCGCAGATGGTCTTTGGAGTGGATTGACTTTCAGGCTAAACCCTTTGAAGGATTCCCGCAATACATCCAGGTAACGGACCGGTAATACAATGGGAAAACGTGTCCTTGTGGTATCAAGGTCTTTTCAGCTTAACGCAATATTGCGGTAGTTCAGAATTTATTTTGAATATAAACGTTTGAGTCGATAGGTTTTTAACCAACCAATGGGGTCATGATGGGATAGACGATTCCGCAGACTTCACATAGCCGCGGTCAAAACGGGAAATAGCGGTCAAAACAGGATGGACGATCACCTGACAGTAGAGCACTGCGTTTTGTAAGACAATAGACGGTCATTGACCATCGACTGGGCTGTGACGTTCATTCGACATATTTCTTCATGGCGGTTATGATGGCATGAACGCTCACTGGGCATAGTCGTGATGAAGTTGACACTCAATAAGCGGGTTCATGACGGGGTCGTTAGATAGAGAAACTAGCGGTAATGTCGACGGAATGGACGATCATTTGTCAGGGACTAAAGGAATGATTTTTCGGCTATATTAAACAGGGGATAAACGACACTCCGCCAGGCTTGTGGTGAAATGAACGGCTCATTTGGTGGACTTGTGAATAATGAATCATGAAAAAATGGAAAAATATTTTGTGGAATTAATCGAAACGTACAAATGACAAAACTTCATAGCATTCACGAACGAATAAACACTGACTTGAAGGAATTACTATCACTATGTCACTCAGCAGTCACGTGTAGGGATGGGCACTCAAACGACAGATTTCATAGTTGGCCTTCACGACGCGATGAACGATCACGCAGCTGTCATAACTAACGGATATGGCCGTATAGCGGTAATGACTGAACTGGTACAGTCGGTAAAGCGTGCATGACGTTCATTCGACAGACTTAATATAACCACGGACTTATTCCGTGACATAAGCGTTTATGACTGACTGGTGGACGTTATGGTGAACATGACTGGATGCACACTCACATAGCGCAGTCACCGATGACGAAACGGACGTCCACTCGATGGAATTGAAGATCAGCAAGTTGTACATTGATGGATCAACGTCAATTCGGCGAACTCGTATGAAAGATATATCGGTCATGACTAGAAATAATTTGAATCAGTCTGGGTAATTCATGGAATGGACGCTCACTTAGCGGAATCATCGTCGATTTGTGTCATGATAGGATGGACGATCATTGGTAACGGTCGTGACATGGTGAACGATCGCTTGGTGGGTTTAATCATATTAGTCACAGAGTAATAAACAGGGACTCAACAGACCTATGACAAGAAGGACCATCATACACAGTATTTCACCATATTGACTGGATGTGCCATCAAGACGCACATATGTCCAGTACTATAGTTATTAGTCCGAGGCCAGAGGAAACTCGGACTATATAGTTATATAATGGCTAAGTAGTGTTGCAAGTATTTCCCGTTTTAGATCACATCTCTCTTGTCCCAAGGATGCTTCATAGAAAATCTGGTTGAGATATCTATATATGTGTACATGTATATGGCTGGGATCCCAATCGATTACATTAAAATACATTGAACCACGCCCCGGGGTTCTAAATGGACCCGTGCAAAATTCTTGTAGCATGATCAGTGTATACAGTGGTAGTTGTCTCTTCACATACAGTAATTGTTCATGTGTCTCATGGGTTGAGGACCTCAACATTCCCTTGTTATAACCAAGGGATTAAGTCCTCTGGGCGGAGCTGGAGCACAGAGCAAACCCCGATAGCATGATTGTTTGCTTCTTCATGCCCAGTAATTGTTCATGTGGCTATGGGTCGAGGACCTCAAAATTCCCTTGTTTTAAGACGGGGACCAAGTCCTCAGGGTGGGGACTGGAGCATGAAGCAAATCCTTATAGCATGATTGTGTTTTTCTCCTCATGCCAAGTAATTCTCCTTTTGTGGTTTATAGGATAAAGATTCTAGCTGTTTACTTGTTATGACTCAGACTTAGTCTCCAGGGGCTGGGCTGGGCCCAGGGCCAATCATTGTACATGATTGTATCAATCTCCTTATGCTTATTTAGTATTTGTAAAGATACACAAAGGGCCTAACGGAAAATAGGACTATGGTACAGTTCTATTACAGATAGCTACCCCAACAATATCCCACTACCAGTACCTGATGTCTCGCTATGAATCAGGGTTATCCTATCCGTTTTCATGTTACTGTTGTTGACTTTTAATTTAAATGAAGTGTTTTTAGTGAACATTATAAATTTCAATTAAACATACGTACTTATACTTTTCAATACGTTCCTGAATTTAATCAATTTAAATGCATATGATGAGCTTCTTCCCCTGAAATATTTCCTTTACAGCGAGTGCATACCAGTAAATATGTCATTGTTTAAAACATTCACATTTTTGTTACATTTATATACAGTTGTGTACCTTGGGTAAAACTTCGTTGAGTAAGACAATTTGGAATCCTTTACTCATCATACATTACAGCTGTAATTGTAAATGTGTTTAAGGCTTAAATGTGACGTGTGATCTCCAACTGTGACCTTGGATCTCAGAATTGTCCTAAGCACAGTTTGCTACAAACTTGTAGCAATATATAATACAGTGTTCTCCCCAGAATGTTTTGAAAGAAGCATGGTATTTAAATATTTCTGTTAAAGCAGCACTCTATGTAAAATCAAAGCAGCATGGTAACTTTGGATTTACTATGAATATATAGCAGAGAAGATCTAGGATAGCAGCATGGCAAGAAATTATAGGAGCATGGTGCCATGCTGCAAAAACAGCCTGGGGAGAACACTGTAATATACACATTTTTTTTCCTTTCATTAGAATATCCTCAAAAGTCGAAAGTCCAGAACAAACTGACAGTGGTTTTAAACCAGACATAAATTTGTGACACTGGAAACACCTAATTTACTGACAACAAAGTTTTTATTCATTATCATTTTCAACATACAATAAACTTTCACTCATACTTCCTTTCATATTTGATGATTTTCACACATAGAATCCCTTTTTCAAAATTGTAAATTTCCACTTGAATATTTAAACATAGCACTACAGATATCCAAAATGTCCCAGACATAGTTCTTGTGGTCCTGGGAAGTTCTGATGAGATCCTACGGCCGTACAGACATTAGAGATACAGCCCCTCTGGAGTGCCCTCGTTTTTCCTGTACAGCACATTCTCCTTGGCCTTTGAGAAGTCTTCGTTCCTCACCTTCATTCTCCTCTCTCTCAGTGCTAACAAGCCAGCTTCTGTACATATAGCCTGTACAAAGATAAAATTGTCCAAATACTATGTATTACTTGCTTCATGAGAGATAAGGTATATTGTGTAAAAAAGATCAATTTTTAAATTTTTAAAGTAGTTTGTATGAATGTGTTAAAGACAACATTGAAGGCACTCTTATTAAAGTTAACATAATAAAATTCATCTCAACAGTAAAGACAGTAGTTTCATACAAACATAACATTGATACCGTAATTCAATAGCACACCATGGGTGCAACAAGTAAATACCCATTAGGGGTTGGTTTTGATAAGGAAGTTACCTGTCAAAATAGGAAACTCTCTATCACTGCCATGAATACAAAGTGAAAGAATGAAATCTTTCAGTATCCTTCTAATGTGATGATAATTGATCTTTTTGTAACATGTTCTCATGCTCTACCTTGTTATCATTTGGTTTTCTAATGACTGTATTTGGAAACTTATTGTTTAGTTTGTTCATATCAGATGTGTGCTGACTGTGCCGAGTCAGTTTCAGCAGACTTAATCAGTGTTACACTGCCTTTTCAGGTGTAAATAAAGACTATGTTGGTTAAATTATCTTACTGTTTTGTGATTTGATTTCCTTATTGCAACTGTACCCTGCCAGTGATGACTCATAGCAAAGAAGACTACAACAAAGATCTGTGAGTGTCCTACTCCTAGTTACACGTTTGCAATGTGTATGAGGCTACTGGAACTTATGACTGACATGTGATGATTAATTATATTGTCTTACATTTATAAAGTACCAGTTAATACAAAGAAAATACATGGATACTTTCATGATACTTTCATCGAAGAAACTTAGTCACAGAAAATAAATTCTATCTTTGCTTCCCTCTAAATAGCAAATTGAATTAGACAAATGAATTAGTCAACAGGTACATGTTGCATTTCAAATTTCGAGTACATCGACCAAAATTCTGTACCCATGACAGCCCTATAGCATACCTCACAAAAGCAGCTGAAATTGGCAGTACTTTGTGACATATTTCTCACCTTGATGTCTGCCCCAGAGAGGTCATCTTTAGCCATGACATAGTCATCAATGTTGACATTTTCTGCAAGGGTCATTCTACTTGTGTGGATATTAAATATTCTCCTTTTTGTCTTCTCATCAGGCAATGGGAACTCAATTTTTCTGTCGATTCGGCCGGGTCGGATCAAGGCAGGATCCAGAGTCTCAATCCTGTTTGTAGCCATTACGACCTTCAAAACAACACCGAATGTTAGTCAGACACAGTAAATAAATCAAGTAACAAGCCGAGACAAAGACCACAGCCACCTACATTTGATATATTGGCAGATAGATTTCCTCACCTTGACATCTCCCCGGGAGTCAAAGCCATCCAGCTGGTTCAACAGCTCCAACATGGTCCTCTGGATCTCCCTCTCACCCCCAGAATTAGAATCATACCTAAAACCAAAAATAAGATTTTCTGGGATAACAATAGTATTAATATTTCTGACACTTACTCCTACACTCACTGGCAAAGAAGTTGCTGTTAATGGCTGATTTGTGTCGACATCATCTTCAAAAATGTCTATCTATAGGTATATGTCTTACAAGGATCAATTCTAGTATTTATTTATTGAGTTCTTAACGACCCATCAATACAGAAGGTCTTTAGGGCCAATAAAGGGTATATTTCTAGTAACAAATCTCAAAGTACTTCTAATACCTCAAACACGTTTTTTTATTAATAGATCCTTGACATCATGTCAGTCAGACTCAATAATTTTCTAAAATCAATCTGGTGTACAAATTACTCAAACATATTCCCTTTAATGGGTACAAAACTATCAGAAGTGCTGTCTGCAACAAGGGGAATAACTCTTGCTATCAAAACTACAAAACCTAAGTTTTGTTCATCAAGTGAAGGATACTGGCTGGCAACAATGCTGATATGAGACTTTAGCATTGCATATTGAAGTACAATTGTTAGGGAACCCACCTTTTTGTTCCAACAGCATCAATTTCATCTATAAATACAATAGACGGAGCATGTTCTTCTGCAACTCTGAACAGTTCCCGTACAAGTTTTGGGCCATCACCCTAAAAATATCAATAAAGATGTTTTAGTTTCTTCAATCATAAACAAAAACCAACAAAAAATATCTTAGCAATATTAAAATAAAACATAGGTTAAAAATGCTGAAAATATATTAAAACTTACCAGATATTTTTGGATAAGTTCTGAGCCAACCACTCTGAGGAAGGTAGCTGAGGTCTGATTGGCCACTGCCTTTGCAAGTAATGTCTTACCTGCCAGATAAATAATGATGTCACAGCATTAATACAGCTTGTTGGTATCACTCTAACTTCTGATCAGTAATAAGTAAATCCTATAACTTCATGAGTATCTGTCCTTAACACCTTCATTGTGTTTATTGACATGTTGTTATTCAGCTCTTTCCTGGTACTCTGTCTAATCAACTGACAACGAGAGTCAATACGGAAGATTTTAGCCTGATTTTCCTGAACCCAGATGTTTAAACATTTCTCTGTCAATACATACATGAACATTTTGGTTGTTCTTTTTCTTATATTTCAATATATATACAAACCTTTTGGTTTCTTGGTTTCTTGACATATTAATACATAAATAATTTTTACTTTTCTTGGTTTATATCATTACTTTAAACGTTACTGAGACAGAATTTTTTGGGCATGTTTGGTTAGACTTACCAGTGCCAGGGGGACCATACAATATAACACCTTTTGGAGGTTTGATACCCATCTCCTCATAGTACTCTGGATGTGTTAGAGGCAGTTCCACAGATTCCTACATGTCAATAGAACAAGTTTAACTTTCCAACAAAGTATGTTAAAATATCAGAGCCACTTGAGGCAGATCAATGGCTCCAACAGATATACAAACTGATAAGACTGTAAAATAATTACATTAGCACAATCCAAATTTGGGGCACAAAGAACTGTACACAACTGCATGTGTATTGTAAACATACTTTTTTAAGGCACTAATATTTCAGTACATTATCAAAGATTAACAGGTAACTATCACATTGATGAATTGGCATATCCACACAATAAAACTATATACAGAGATTGTTATTTGAGAAATTATACTTTAGCACAATATTTAAATCATGAAAAGTCAAGTCTTTAAATTATATTATCACTAATATATATGTGTTTACAGTAACCTTACACAAATATAGTGCAGCAATTACTGTTTGAATGAATTTAACTTTTTGTAACTTTGATATGAAAATGTACGAGACTGAACCTATATAATGGTTGGAGACACACGATATGTATCAGTGCACGTATAAGCTATGAATGCACTTAAGTTTAAAAAAAACCATTTCAATGTGAGAACTTGCCCTTTTAGGTATAATTTGATTTTTTAGAGTCAACACAAAAATAGGCAATGGAGGGAAGGCCAAGGACCCTCATTTATAAACCCCACCACCAATGACTGTTAAGTGCAAACCTGCCCCCACCCCCTGGAATAGCCTTTACCTAGACCACATTATACATGTGATGTAAGCATACAAACCTTGATTTCTTGAATTTGCTGGTCCAGACCACCAATGTCAGCGTATGTTTCCTGTGGAGCCTTCTCCAGCTTCATCACTGTGACCATGGGGTCCACATCATCTGACAGTACACCCACTACAGCATGCACCTGTTCAAATTATATAGAATTAACATCAGGCACTACAAAACTAAGGTCATGTCAATCTTGTTTCCGACATATTATGGACCTTAAGTTTCCAAATATTAACTTCCAAACTTTTTGACATCTGATCTATTATCACCAACAATTAGTCTAATAACTTAAGTTTTTGTTTAATAAATCAAACATATTCAAACAGATGATGATTAGAAAATAAGTTCCGTTAAAGCTTATCTGTATATGAATTCTTAACTCCCATAACTTTGCATACATCCATTAGAATTGCTTAAGGTATGGGTTTAACAATTTTCAAGGGACAAAAGACATATAGTTGTGTTAGAAATATTGGTTCCTGAAAAATATGTTTGTCATAAACACATTTTACTAACAGACTATTATCTAAACTTGAACCAAGTTCCACTTTGTACTGACCTTATGGTTGAGGAGTACAGAGCATCCAGGCTCCAACTGATCCTTGTCCACAAACGACAGTATACTGACATAGTGCTCACTTCCCACAGATGTTGACACGATGGCATGGTTATCGTCAATTATTTCCTCTAGGTTACCAACAGACATTGGCGAGCCACGCAGCTCATCTACCTTTGTCCTTTCCTCCTGTCAACAACATAAAATATTTTCTTATTATGAAGTTTCTACAAAATGAAACGTTTTTTGGTATTAAAAAACCAACAAAATAATAACCTCCTTACCGTATATCCTTTAATTCAACACAACAGTAAATATTTATTTATTTATTAACATTTTAGATGGTAGTAAACTCGAAACTGCTATTAAATTCAATACTGCACAAATTAGTATTTTTCAAGTGAATGTGAAATTAACATGCAAAATCAGATACCCCAGTACATATATAAAGTAAACTTTATGTAAACAAAATAAATATTTTCATAATGCTGTCTGCTTTCAAGATTGACCAAGCCTAGTGTAGAGATGACCTTGACCAATAAAAGTCTAAACTATCAAACAGAACAGACATCCAGCATTGATCACTAGTTGTCATGTATTTGTTACTTTTATTCTCTATATGCTCTAAACAACACACAGCTCTTTACCTCGTGTTTCTCTTCTTGTGGCTTCAGTCTCTCCTGGTTCTTGATGAATTCTTCCTCCAGTAATAAATAGTCTTTGATTCTCTCCATCTTTAACAACTTCAGTCGACATCTTGTATGTGGTGTGACTGTCAAACAAAAGAGCAGTTTCTGTGTTCAATATCTTTCTGGTATTGTCATTACATAGGCCCGACTAGATGGGTCAGGGTAACTGATACCACGGCTAGATGGGT
>JAUMHH010191859.1:0-11687 GCA_032359455.1 Chlamys rubida
CGATCTATATAGCAATATACCATTTGAGCTCTAACCCAATCTTACCTAGGAGCTCTATACCAATCTTACCTAGGAGCTCTAACCCAATCTTACCTAGGAGCTCTATCCCAATCTTACCTAGGAGCTCTATCCCAATCTTACCTAGGAGCTCTATCCCAATCTGTGGCAGGAAGACTTGGAGGTTGTGTAGGATGACCTTGATGACACAGAAGCGGATCAGGGCCCAGGAGTAGGACGTCGGGTCAGTAGACTGTTGAGTGGACGCCAGTGGCCTGTTCAAAGACAATTTCACATTGCATGCACATTCAACAAAAAGTCTTCCTGGCAAAATAAACTTTACACAAAGACTTATCAGCAATTATTGCGTAACAATAAGTCTTCTCACCAAAAACTACATAACACAAATTTGTGTCACCTTAACATACATAACACCGAGTCTTGAAATCTATAATCACTTAACACAAAGTGATATCAGCAAAATCACATACCGGTATATCATATCCTGTAAAGTGGTTGCACAATCTGAAAGTTTGTGTCTATTCTAACCACCATTTGTTTCATGTTTATATCAGTTAAAACACAAACAAGGCATCATTTAAGAAATACCCATCCCCTCACATCCACCAAGTTGTTCAAGGTATCACCATACTTAATACTTGTAAGGGAGATCAATAACTATGCATTGGAAAGTAAAGTCATGAGTGGAGTCATGAGTGGGATGATTGAAATTTTCTACAATATAATAACAAAGACCTTGACTTTTACCAGATGGCATCTTCAAATTGAACATGTTTCATGTGCTATGTATTGAACATATAATAGTCTTGCCCTCATAATAAAGGTTTTAACACCCTAAGCAGGTTGATTCTTCACCAAATGGTTTTGGCTCTGTAACGTCCATTAACCAATCTTTTCTATAAGTTGAAAGGACAGATCGTTTATTGTAATACATACAAGGTTTTTGGTCTAAGATAATCCTCTTCATCGTCATCAAATGGTTCGTCTTCATCCGATAACGACTCCTCAGAATCGTAGTGGAATTCTTTCTCAGATGAGGTATTGAATGGCTGGAGATATGAAAAGGTGAACAAGTGTATTTTTATATTGTAAAAAGTACTGTACATGTATTGATTTCAATGAATACTGAAAATAATTCAAAACGAATAGATCAAACACATATATGTAAGCTGAGAAATCATTCTCAAAAGTAAAGTATCCTTAGTGCAATCAGCTTCTTCAACTGAACTTAATTATCTTTTATTATTAACTTTTCTTAAATTCTAGGAAGATTGAAAAGTAACAAACCGAAGTACAAAATAAATTACTGAATAAGTTTTAATGTTATTTCTTTCTGGTAATTTATAAACATTTCTATATTAAGCACAACACTTTTTATTCAGGAAAATGAAGAAACTAATTCCTGTCAAAAGCTGCACTGTGTAAGTTAACATTACCTGTCAGGTGTATGATTGATAATCAACATCACATATACTGAGAATGAGAAGACTTAACCAGCCAGCATCAAAACATAAACACTTAGTACAACTAGTCTGTACATGTGACACACTTAGTACAACTAGTCTGTACATGTGACACACTTAATACAACTAGTCTGTACATGTGACACACTTAGTACAACTAGTCTGTACATGTGACACACTTAGTACAACTAGTCTGTACATGTGACACACTTAGTACATCTAGTCTGTACATGTGACACACTTAGTACATCTAGTCTGTACATGTGCCACACTTAGTACAACTAGTCTGTACATGTGCCACGCTTAGTACAACTAGTCTGTACATGTGACACACTTAGCACAACTAGTCTGTACATGTGACAACCTAGACAGAGACTGTTACTACACACCTTGGTCATGTGACAAACTGAGACAGAGACTGTTACTACACACCTTGGTCATGTGACAAACTGAGACAGAGACTGTTACTACACACCTTGGTCATGAAGAAGGATATCATGCTGAGTTCTGGGGGTACAAAGGTCTCCCTGAAGGTTGTCTTCTCCTTTGGTCCTGGTCCTGCCCCGACCTTCATGTTCAGCTTTATCCTGGTTTTGGACAGGTCATCACCAGGTCCTAAAACATAAGTGATAATCAGGGGTTAGTCAGTTTGATGACCACAGGTCAATGTAATAATTATTCATTGTATTAGAAACCTTTCTGTCTATAGCAATGAAACAACATGGTTTAATTATAGAATTAGTCATGTAGATGGATTGATGCTGACTGAAGTGATTTGATGCTGCATCCAACTACAACTTGAACCATTAGAACCTGAATGTCTATGTATGGTAACAGTGACCTTCATTTTTAACATGCCAGCAGTGTCCTTCACATTAAACATGGTCACATTAACCTTCACCTTTAACATGGTAACAGTGACCTTCACCTTTAACATGGTAACAGTGACATTCACCTTTAACATGGTAACAGTGACCTTTACCTTTAACATGGTAACAGTGACATTCACCTTTAACATGGTAACAGTGACCTCCACCTTTAACATGGTAACAGTGACCTCCACCTTTAACATGGTAACAGTGACCTCCACCTTTAACATGCTGACAGTGACCTTCACCTTTAACATGGTAACAGTGACTTCACCTTTAACTGTCAGCTAATTGAAGCAGGTGAATGACAAAGATCATTACAATTACTTACTCATGGACACAGGATGGGGGTTGTTAGCAACCTTCAGTGCAGTCTTGACTCCACCTCCAAACAATGCACCCCACATTTGATGTTCAAAACGATGTGACACGAGTCGGTAGAGCATGTTGCAGTCGTACATGGCCATGGCATTCACCAGCAGACTCACATACACAGCAATCAGACTCTCACAGCATAAGATGTTCAGTTTTGGTGCAGCATTGTCTTTCTCACGAGCAAGCAATACCCTAAGGGAGGTAACTCCTGGCCACTTTGATGGTGGCGTGTTGATCAGATTGTCTCCTGTGCTTGACTTGCGGCGATAACGTTGCACCCCGGCCATTAGATGACCCGCCTGACTGCTGTTGAAGTTGTGCCTGCAATGAAATATTATGATATGTTATTTTGATGTATCAGTTATAGCTACATGGTTGCCCCTATATCTGTTGACTAGCTTTACTCACTATATTCATTATTATTTGGAAAACATTTGAAGAGACTCGGAGCCGAATACTGTTTGCAATGGTTACATTTGCTTATTTGATCGTTTGGCATGATCTATAAGCCAGTTACAAGAATACTGGTTTGAGCACAGAATCCATGCTTGAGCATGAGAACGATTTCATGAATATGAGCCCTAAGCAAATAATAGAAACTATTATAACTGTGTGATGTAGACAGGAAAATCTCAACTGGAGTTTCAGATTTTTACTGTCTAAACCACACTCTGCCGAAAATATGACTGCGAGAGGTCTCAACCTGAAGTAAGTTTTTCTCTGTCTACATTGAGGCTCAGCAATAGTATATTGACAAAAAACCTATTTTGAAAACAGGTTTGAAAATGTGAAACTTACGCCATGAACCCCTCCATAGACGTTCCTTGTGTCTCATTTAGTGACACGACGAAGCTGTCACAGTCACATAGACACTGGTATAAACAGGAAGACAGTGCTACACTTAGGTTCTGCATCACAAGCACAGTGTTCATGTTGATACCGAGGCCCGGAGGGGTAGTTAGCTCCACGATGGAATGTAGAAGGTCCTGAGTCATACATTGGATGTGCTGGATGGGGTCTGCTACGACAGTCTTCGAGCTGGCAATACTGGCAGACAGGAGGGGAAGTGTGGTGGGGAATGGCAGAGGAGACAACAGCTGTTGCTGAGGCTTGTCCTGTTGTAACTCCTTTAACATTGTAAACAGTAAACATTATGTAAAATGAAAGTAGGAATTATGAGCAAACTTCAACTAGAGTTATGTAAGAATCACACATTGTAATGATAGTAAGCATAACTCCTAGAGTAAACAATGTCAGTTTTATGTAAAAATGAATTTAGCAAATTCGAACAGTAAACAGCCACACTTTGTAATATGAAGTTATTGGGATCATAGAAACACTTTTTGAAAAAGGAGGAATTCAATATATATATATGTGTGTGTTAAAAAATATACAAAGAGAAATACCAATCGGACCAAAAACTGGCATTGAAATAAACAGGGTATTCATAATATACCTAAGCCAGGCACAAAAATGATTTTGTATTTATAGTTTGGTCAAAATTCATCCATAATAGTCATGAAGTCTATCAGATAAGAAGTCTCCAAATTTCATGAAATTTGGCAGAAGTTAATATAATGACAGGTAAATTCTGCCTCATTAACCTACCTGTAAGAGAAGCAGGAGCTCCATCTCCACAGAGGCCAGCCCTCCTCCCCCAGCACCCTGCAGCACACAGTAACTGGCCAGAGTACGAAGCAGTTGTTGGTTGGCCCTTAGCCACTGTTTACGACGAGCCATCCTCTCAAGTTTTGCCTCAAAGTCCATTTTTTCAGCCAAAATGACCTCGTGTAGTGTGGGCTTGTAGGAGGAATCCGACCTCTGGGACATTGATCGCGTAAAGCTGGTGTGTACATCCAGTAAGGTCTCGTCATCATAGCCATTCAGGGCTGGGGAAATCAGGTGGACATGGTAAACAGCAATATACATTATACAAGACCTGAAGAAATCATATATCCAGGATTCAGGGCCAGGAATTACTGTAATGTAGGGCAACGAAATACCCTCATATATACATAATACAGGGCCAGGAATAACTTACCAGGTATAAACATTAAACATACAACTAAGAATTTTTTTTATTCATGAAATGCATTATCTGTGTTATTCTGATTAGACATCTAGTACATAAGACAAAAACAGGCAGTGCATGTACTAACAAAAGAAACCCGCTTAAACACACTAGAAAAATAATAGACCATACCTTACAGGAATTGAAAGTGCAAATAAGTGAAAGATTTACAGCAAATATTACCATCTGTGTTCGCATGTAAGTCTTCCTGACCTTCTTGATCTGTATCGCCATAGTTACAGAGGTACTGGAGCACCTCCACCTCCCGCTCCAGCCAAATATAGAGCTGGAAGCGTAACTGACCACCATCTACTTCAAACCCTGTGGCCAGGGTCTGCATCTCCTCCATCAACACCTGTGGGTGGACAAGCCAGATTAACCAATCAATCAGGCTTAATTAAAATAACATAGTTGAGATTTGTTAACATTAAAAATATTTTAAGCTTTTAACATCTCAATTTTGTTTTCTTATTTTAATAGTTTGACTTTAGAATTGCTGAATGAAAAATAGATTGACATTTGAATCCTTTGGGCTATTTGCATTTAGAATCCTCTGCACACCCTGAAGGCACCTTATAGCTGAGGGCACCACCTACACACATTTATGATAGAGGGCACCACCTACACACATTTATGATAGAGGGCACCACCAACACATATTCATGATACACATTATGAAGCCTTTGAATATTTCACCTGCCACAAAATTTAGTTCAGTTTGTCTTGCAGTAGAGCGGATATTTTTAACAGGAATGACCCTCAGTCCAAATAATCTATAACAGAGGTGCGAGATATACACATATTAAGTAAGCTATTTTAAGTAGTACCTTGAGACATGCGATGAATTTGTACTGCTGTGCAAAGATGTCCACTTGGTGACCTTTGTCCTTGACCTTGTCAGGTGGTTTCTCTGGAGTTATATCTTCACTACTCTGGACAGGTGGGCTGGGTTCCTCTACGACAATTGTAGGTAACTTTTCTAACTTTCCTTTAGGCTGGCTTGTAGGTTTAACACCATTCATCTCATCATCATCTTCATCCGCATCTTCTTCTGAGGAAATATTGAAATTTGGGAGGTCGTCATCTGCACCAAACTTAATGATTGGTGCACCCCAATCCAAGTCTGATGGTTCCTTAGCAGCTGACGTAGGAGTGCTCCAATCAAAGCCATTAGATGTTTCCTGAAACCCACTGACAACAGGCGTACTCCAGTCTGTTACAGCAGCTACGTCATCCAGCGTACCGGTATTTATACAGTCATCCTTGGACGAGGTCTCACTTTCGAAGTCCACATCCGGAGCTTTCTTGTCTTCAATGACAGGAGGTAGTTTTGACAGGACTTCCAGGGCTAGTAATGGACACCCATTCATGTAATGAGAGTGAGCTGTCGTGAAGAACAGTTTTCTTTCCATGGGCGTCACTTTGTCAACAAACACAGAACTATCATCCAACACAACTGTCTGTTGTCGGGTAAATCCTGGAATAATTTTTTTATTTCTCTTTGTCTGACCCGTAGCAGCTATCCGCAGCCGGAGTAGCAGAGGGTGAGTACGTAAGAAGTTATAGAAATTGAACACACTGGGCATGGCATTGTGCCCCTCAAGCTCAACACTATCCACCACCTTGTGATGACTGTCACTGGAGCGAAGCAGCGTGTTCAGTGAGCCACGGTAATCCTTGAGGGACCACAGTGACATACTTCGCAGGAAAGGGTCAGGGTGAGCTTTACAGCTATCATAGTTTTCACCCTTTTCATCACAACCGAGAATGCTCGTGTAGAGAATCTTCTTGACACTGTCTGGCATCATGTCCTCGCCATCGTTCAAACGACAGATGACAAGTGCTAACTGGACGTCATTGAGCTTATCCAGACACACCTGCAAAAACAAACAATATCATATACTCAATACTGTGTATCTGTTGTTTATCATAGGTGATATCTTGTCATTTACACAACATTCTTCACGTTTCAATGAGAAATTTATATTTCTGTTAATTGTTTTATTTCTTTGTTTTTTTTTTATAACATCTTTTATTATTTAGAGATGGATTTGTCTTCAAACTTCATTTGACAAGAGCTTCCTCATAACTGAAAATATTTAACTACCTATAATTTGAAGTAGAGGTATTGTTTTCCCTGCCTATATCATAGGGGCGACTAAAACCCCATTTCAAAAGTGATTTAGGCTTATCTTATCCCCAAAGTCACAAATATGCATAAAGATTGAACAATATCTGAAAAATAACACCAAAGCTGGCTAGGCATGTTGAAATCACACCTAGGAATTTGTAATTTTCTTCTAGTAAGGTTAAATACATGTCAAAGTATGTTAAACTTCCCTTTTAAAAATCTACAGCTAGCACACAATTTTTTGTAAATCTTAAGTTAATATTTGTTTTCCTTAAACACATGAAATAATCTGATGGAAAACCTTTAGTTAAGCCTTGCACGGAATTTTCTTCTGATTACATCAGACAACTATTATGACAATTCTAATGAGAAACAGCTGTTATTGATATCATCTAACATGTGTATACATACAGTGCACTTCTTACGAAGGCAGTCACCAAGAAAAGTGTGTTTAGGACAGAGAAGTTTACCTCAACAGCATCGTTCAGCGCACCAGCCAGCAGGAAGAAAGCGGCTGCGTGTGTGAATCTCTGACGCCCAAGTAGAGCAAACGCATTCTTCAATGCTGCCTTACGCCACCTGTCCTGACTGAAGTCGTTTCGGAAAAACTGCATCATTTTCTTATCGTCTATAGACCTGAATTAGGAGAAAGGAATGAGTCAATATACAGGCCAATACTGATAATATAGAATTTACTTTTACTTCTGATGTATAACAATATTTTAATGGTTAAACTCACAAATGATCCTTTTTACTGACAGATAACATATAAGGTTAAGAAAACCTCTCAGTTTCTGAGATAGAAGAGTTCTGTTTCTGAGATAGAAGAGTTCTGTTTCTGAGATAGAAGAGTTCTGTTTCTGAGATAGAAGAGTTCTGTTTATGAGATAGAAGAGTTCTGTCTCTGAGATAGAAAACACCTAAGTATACCTGTATAACCCTCACTGAACACTTTTACCTGTATAGACCCCAAAGGACATTTTTCTTCTTCATGGCAAGGTAGAAAATTGCTGAATCCATCGGGTCCTTTCTCCGCTGGAAAGCAGCTTTGGCAACCTTCAAACAAGAATGTCATTATAGAACATACGTGAATAATAGAATGACAGTAGACAATTACGTATAGAAGGGGATCTCAATCTGGGAACAAAATCACAACATCTCAGTGAAAGTTCATTTTGCGTGTCTGAATAAATTTTGTGAGATGTCTGAATTCATGATTGACTCTCCTTAAAATTATTTGTAGCAGGAAGAAAACCCATCTTTATATTCTAGTGAAGGGGTGTCTGAGGGACACAACACTGGAGAATATCTACAACACTTAATTAAGTATGTATACATCCTTTATATTCTAGTGAAGGGGTAGCTGAGGGACACAACACTGGAGAATATCTACAACACTGAATTAAGTATGTATACATCCTTTATGCAACACTAGAGTATGCTAATAAGTATACATTTTCTTTGTCAGACCAGAATATACTGATGTTAACATTCTCCATGGGACTCGAGAGTATATCACTGTTTGCCTTTTCTGTGCTATAAAGATTGAGTATGTAAATTTTTACCTTCTTTATTAAATGAAAGCAGATATAAATATTTACATTCTTTATGCAACGCCGAAGTATATTAATCAATCTGAGGTTAACATTCTCCATGGGACTCAATATAAATGTTTACTTTACTATATATGACATGCAAGAGTATATGCATATCTACCTTCTCTACTGATATGCAAAAAAATACATCAGTGTTTACCTTTTCTATGCGACGTCGGAGTATATTGATGTTGTTGATCCACCAGCCTGCACCAAACTGTTTCAGTTCCTCCCACGTGGGATCATCACGCTGTACACTCGGGATGTAGGACAGCAGTTCCTGAGGGAGACAATCAGTCCTTTAAATAACCCTTCCGTCCTATAAATAACCCTTCCGTCCTATAAATAAACCTTCCGTCCTATAAATAAACCTTCCGTCCTATAAATAAACCTTCCATCCTATAAATAACCCTTCCATCCTATAAATAACCCTTCCATCCTATAAATAACCCTTCCGTCCTATAAATAACCCTTCCGTCCTATAAATAACCTTCCGTGTCATTTACCCTAAGTGTAAGCAGACACTATTACAATATTTACTATTTTACTGTATTGTAACAGCCTTCTGAACTCCTATTGTTTCACTACATTGTAGTACGCTGCTAAGGCCTTACCTCGGTGGCCTCTGAGTGGAAACCCCACACCAGGTTAAAGGACTTGAGCCCCTGTTGCTGTAGAGCTATCCTCTGTCTAGGTGGTAGAGTACGTAGAAGGTAGGTATGATGCCGCATAGCAAGAATAAATCTCAGACCACAGTCATCCATAGACTCTGCAGCATTTCCCTGCTTCAAGTTCTCATTCATACTGGAGTCTGAAACACAATTACCATTCAAAAATCTGTTTTTCTGATAGACTATGATGGCAAATCGCAATTAAATACAATAAAGGTCATTTAGTTTTACACAACAGTTAATAATAATGGTTTAAAACAAGTATCACATACCTGGTTTGTCTGTCTCCATCCGGTCAGCAAAATCCAATTTGGTGTTGGCAACAGTGTCTGCCACTGCTAGCAGATACATCTGGTCAAGGCTGGAAAGTCCAGGTAGCTGAGTATGGGTCAGGTGACTGGTCAGTGCTAGAGAGTACTCGGGACCAAAGTAGTATGGGTTCTGGCGTGTTGACGTCACAGTGGACTGTAATCTCGCCCGTGAGGTACGACTATCCACAGACGATGCTCCAATTGTGGTGTCAAGTTCATCTTCAAGATTAAGACTACTGTCAAACAGGTCACCATAATCCTGCTCCATCGCCGTGGTGACCTGACCCCCAGAGGTCATTGTGTCAGCCTTGGCCACAGTGTTATCCTCATCAGCAGCTAACAGAGCATACATAGGTAAAGGGGGTATGGAGCTGATCTCCTTGTAATCAAGCTTTAGGTCGTCCTGAAGACGCGGCATTTCACAGGGACTTGCCCCACTGACCGAGATTCCACGGGGGCGATTCGGATTCCATTTCCCATCATCCTTTTCGTATTCCTCCATATCCTCAACCTGGTGTATATCCCCGCCAGCAACATACCGTACCAGGTGGGCCAGTATAGCCTTCACCCTCCGTATTTTGCCGAAATTCAGCAGCTCCATCAGTTTTTTAGGGTGATATTGTGGGAGAACAGGATTTGCCTGTCGTGCCGCCTCAAATAGTCCAAACTCATGAATAGCTGACAAGCTGGTGGAACTCTCACTCTTGTCCTTTGACAAACTAAACCTCAACAGGTTAGACTCAGAGCCTTGCAATTTCTCCTTCTTTAAACTCAAGGTGTTTAAGTGCTTGAAACTTGGCATGGAATACGAAGGTTTAAAATGTTGCTGAGGTTTCAGACTAGATATGTTCATGGAAAGGCCAGCATCCTCAAAACTCCTATTATCATTTTCTTCCACTGGAAGGACATCGTTTGTACCAGCCCCCCGCCACTGACTGTACACATGCATTTCATTGTCCATGCCAACGACCAGGATCCCACCTCGTACCCACGACAGGTGCATCGGCAAGGGAGGTAATCCATCAGCTGTAGACAGATCTATTGAGCGTAGTTTCATCCATTTAATCTCCTCCTGATGATCATCCACCACCATTGACTTTGACTTCTGGAACACACTTCGTCTGTGACTAACATCCTTCATGGACTGACCGAAGGATTGGGTGCTCTTTTTGTCTACTGTCTGACTAGAGGCAACACGTTTGGAGGATTGCACAATGTCATTTGATACTTGAGAGTACATGAGTATACGGGACCCAACCCCGACTGTAAGAATATGATTTCCATCCTCCGTTGACACCCAGTCAAGCTGGACCAAATGTTTCTGTTGTAGCATTCCCGTCTTGTTGCCATGTTCAGCTATACACTTCCTCACTGTGAAGATGGTACTGAGGCTGGGTACGGACTTTGTTCGGGTCATATTGACGAGTGAGGAGGACGGAGACAACGTCCCAGGACTATCATCATCATAGTGTGATGATTTTGATGAATGGTTATCCGGAGTAAAAATAAAGTTGAGATCTATTTCTGCCTTAGGGTCTGGTATACTGATGTTTTTTAATTCAATTGTATCCTCCAGTGTCCATTCAGAGCCTCCTGCAGACAAAGAAAACATGTATACACAAGGAAGATCACACTTAAAGATAACCCCTTTTTAATCATAAAAGCAATCAAAATTGTATTTAGGAATTTTGCCTGCAACTATATTAAAATTTGTATTTCTAGTTTGACATTTTTAATTGAACTTACATTTGTAAAATGTCCACGAAATCTGATGTAAACATGTACCTAGGAGACAGTCACTTAATTAATCGAAGACACACTTGCATACACCTACCAGGTAATTTTAATTGTGAATCTTCACCCCTGAAATTCAGATTTTCTTTAAAGTTTTAGAACTAGGCCTGAATTTACACCCAAACAACGTAGTATTTTAGCAAAGGGAATTTTTCAATACTAACTCTAACCATCTGAGAAAATTAAAATAAAAAATTTGACTACATGTATATGCTTTATGCTGTCTTTTACTCCAATGTATAAAACCTGCTAAGGATGCTCTGTAGCCTACAGTTAAACTCACCTGTAGATTCACACTCGTACACAGCCACATAGCCTACAGTTAAACTCACCTGTAGATTCACACTCGTACACAGCCACATAGCCTACAGTTAAACTCACCTGTAGAT
>JAUMHH010191870.1:0-29935 GCA_032359455.1 Chlamys rubida
CTTTCACCACTGTAGACCATAATGGACTCATCCAGATTAATGCATGGTAGAGTCTACTAAAGTTACATAGGGTTGAACGGGTTAAATATAAGGAAACATTTGACATTGGCTAACAAAGATGAATTTATTGGAGCGTGTTTTGTAGGCCTATACACAATGATATAAGTAATATGATGCTGATAGAATCTCTATGTAAAAATACGTAAACCAACTTTAAAAATGGCTGAACTTTAGAATAACTTGTTTCCTGTTACAAACTGTATGGGACTCTGAAAAACAACGTTATATCTGTAAGTTTCCAAATGGAAGGGAGAAAACAAAATGAAACGGAGAAAATTAATCTTATATCAACAGGATACTAGCTGGATTGTAAATGTTTTGTAGATAATTATGAATAAAATGCAGAGCAGTCAAGGATGGTTTACTGTTTAGGAAACACATTTATTTTTTACTTGGCCTTAAATGCAGAAGTGCTTGAATGAGAAATGTAATATACAAGTGGGATATTAGTCATTTATGTTGATCTGGACTGTATATATTTGAAGTACTATTGCCACTAAAAATTTGAAGCCTGTACAAGTTTGTAACTTGTGTACATGTCGTCTAACTGTTTATATTCATGTTTGTACCGTATTTATCCTCAAATTAGCCCGGTCCAACACATCATCTCCAATTCAGAATGGGGGGGGGGGCTTATAATAGGATCATGAATAGCATTTGTTACCTCAATAACCCCTGAAGACACATTTGAACTCTTCCTATTCAAAGGTTGGAATAGCTCATTATGAAATTTCAGGGGTGAATGAGTTTAAACTGCAATAGGTATGGGTGGGCTTATTAACAGACATGGGCTTATTTCTAGATAACTATGATATATGAAAACAGTATTAAACAAAAATGTGTTGCTACTATTGTAATACTTGTATATATACATGTATATCAATCAGAAAAAAATGCAATTTGGATTTTTTTTTAAGTCGATAAATAAATCATTAAGTGATGGTTTTGACTGGAAACTATCATGTTGTGGAATGGTAATGATGACAGATTTCGTTGCAAGCTTTTTGATATGTGTACGGCCTTGTTAAGATTTTCAGGCGTAGATAATAATGATGCAGTATATTGTGTGATTCAGATAAATAACGTTACAAATTCTGATATTGTCGAGGTAATCATAACGACTGACAGACACCACTAATAAATAATCGTATAACAAGAACAGAAGCCATTATGAATTTCCTGTTGCATCACGAAAAATATTGAGAAATGGCCCGGGAAACCGACGGCTTTGAACGGTTCGGATATTACCCTACTAGGAAACTGTTATTGATTGTATGTAATTATGTGATGTTGTGATATATATACGAATACCCTAGTAGGCCATTCAGTATTTCCTCGTGCTGAAATCCGCTGACATTTACAGTAATGTAAAATTGTGTACGGGAAACTGTTTAATATTTTATGACGAAATTGTTGTTCTTTCCATCAACCTTGCATTGTTCCGTTTTTAGGTCGCGATATTAAAAATTACTAAACTACTTTACGTAACAAAACACTCGTTCCAGTTATCTTTATGATGCAATGCGAAACTTCTTCGAGATTCGACAAAGGGAGATAATTACATTTTCGTTGATATGTAGTATAGCTTGCTCTCATCAATCAACTTTAGCTCTAACTCTTATTCAATATCCCATAAACCATTACATAACGAAGAATTTCATTGTGAACATAATTACTGAACTGTAGTGATCAATTTTTTTTAAACATCTTCAAAGACCTTGATTTTTTAAAAAATTTAAACCTATTGTTGAATAACTTCTGGTAAAGCTTCATTTGGGAGAGAATATACATTTTTAAAACTTTAAATAATTGGGTTGATCTTTGAATTTTTCTAGGACACATGTGATTAAAAGGTCCACGAGGAATTTTCTTTTTCTAAGTCTTCTCATACCTCTAAATGGATAAAATGATGCAAATTATATCTAATATTTACACCACTTAGCGTATTTATATTTAACTCTTTGGTTGGCATGCTGTCATCGAAAACTGAATGGAAATGAACTCGTTAACCCCTGAAGACACATTTGAACTCTCCCAATTCAAAGGTTTGAATATTCAGGGTTGAATGAGTTGAAAGATTGATGTTTTTGGATTCAAAATGGTCATCTTCAGGCAGAAAAGATCATTTAACTTTTGTAAACAATGAAAAAAGTTTTGAAAAAGAAAAACGATTTCATTAAGTTGAAAAAACCATACAACCTAGCTTTGTATTTAGCTGTTCATTACTTGGTAAGCTAATGAATTATAATGGTAAACATTTAAATTGACAAAACTTGAAAATTTAGATTGAAATATACATAAAGTTAAGATCCCACAGCCAGATGGGAAAAAAATATTGTTTTCGTAAAATAGTACTGTTTTTAAATGACACTATTAAAAATAGAGCATGTTGGAGAAATGTATATAGAAAACAAAATAATTCTGGGTGCGACATTTAACCTCTGAATACCACTGTTTAACCACATCGGGGGTATGTTTACCTGTACTGTCGTACCTGTACCACTGAATTGATACCTATCTGTGACTTACGTTACCTGGACAAATTCAAAACTTTACCGTGACTCACCTGGAAAACAGATAAGGTACACTTCCTTCCTGTAGAGGAAAACCCAGTCGAGATTTTAATCTTTAGAAACTTTTGAGATTTGTTTTTGTATTCCCCCCACTGTTATGATACAGGTATACCAGATCATTAGGTAGATTATAAATGTAGATTGTACGAGATGCAAAACCCATCGTACATGTAAATCAAAGACAGGTGTGGTTACCTGTCATTATCTAAAACACCTGTAACTTACACCTGCTCGTTAGACTACCCTGTGATATGTCTAAATCCCAAGGACAAACTCTTAAATCATGCATCTTTAAATCCTTCCTAATTCTAAACATGTGAAAAACAGATCTTGGCGAAGTTATGTCTAAAATTTAAACTGCAGTGCAGTGTATAATTTTTATGTAGATGTATTTTCAAGAAATAAAATTATCCTTCTTAAAGTAGGCGTAATGATTTCAGTTTCTGTAGTCGACAAAATGAATTTCCTGTGTCCAGGTTCCGAATTTATCCGCACATAATATTTTATAGAAGATTATGTTAACTCATTCACCCCCCTGAAGTTTCATAATGAACTATTCCAACCTTTGAATAGGAAGAGTTCAAATGTGTCTTAAGGGGTGAATGAGTTAATATTTATCAATTGCAATAGTTCCATTTTGTTTTTGTATTGTTTAACAGCCCATCGACAATGTGAGTCATTTAGGGCCTTATAGTTTAATTATGATGTGTGTTAAATTTGAATGCAAAGTTAGTACCATCTAGAGCTACTACGGTAGTCTCCCTTTGTTTGAATTCTTGTTGGCTTTTAGATTTGGGTTTGATTCCCAGTGTTAGGAAAAACTTATATTGGCTCTTTGAAAGATCTCTTAAAATGTTTGTATGGATATTGTTTTTTCTGGGGGCAACCCTTAGTAAAAATATTGCTTGTCTTTGTGACATTTTTGGTTACGCTATTTAAACAAAAATAAAATAGAAGAATTTATGAGAGATACCTTCAGAGGTTGCTGCTGTTCTGTGGGAAAAAAATAATTCATTCAAATTTGTTATTCAAATCTTGATCCATTAACAAATGCACGCTTGAAATGACATCCTCTGAATGAAGATGGTGTGAAGACCATTATGGTGTTCAAATTCAAATAACGTCAAATTTAAATTACCGTTTAAAATACTAAATTGTTTCCTGCAAAATTTTATATATATTGCCTTTTGTAAAGTTTTCTAAATATCTTAAAATCTAAGTCAGTGTTTATTTACACGAAATGTTTTATTATATTGACAGAATTCTGTCCCAATTTTTCTTTAAAAGTTTTTTTTCTTTGTTGAAATGAATGCATTAAATCAGATTAACATTGAGTAATTCAGCACTATTTATTTTTTCTTTTACCCATAATGGGATCCGGAAATTTAACTTGGCAGATGAAATGTGCTTGAATTACGGGTGCATGGGTGAGAAATTGAATACCTGGAGAATATAAGGTGTGACCAGAGGTGTATTTGTGGTTGCCTTTGACAAACGAGAAAGACGTTCAAGGTGACTGTCTTGTAACATTGAAAGGTATCATATCACCTGTCTCGTAAGTCGTTTGTCAGGAGAGTTCGGACTGTCGCCCATTGATGTGGTAGCGAGACCTAAATTTGTGAATTTACATTCAGACATAACTTTGTCCAGATGGGTGATCTGTAGGTTGGACCGAGATTGTCCTGTAAATCTCCGTGACTGTTACAAAGTATGACCGACTGTCTCATTTGACCGAAGTGACCTAGACATGTATTTATCTACTTTTCATTCACTTGACCTATGAGTCGAGGAGCATGAAATTCAAATTTAAAAAACCGGGGACAACTTGACTTGCATGGAGAGATAGTATAATGAAAGTTTGAAAGTCAGTTAACAGGATTAAACTTGAAGCTGTTGTGTATTTTAAACATCGGGAGTACTGATGAATTTGAAACCAGGAACAGGATGAGATTTCAAGGATTTAAGCAGACGACAAACGGTCCATGCATGATGAACTTTCCGGTTGTGGTATATCGTGGCGACACATATTTGAGTGCGTTACTCTAGTGGTTTAATCAGCACAGAAAATACATTTGTTTATAAAACATTACACAACAGACCATGGCCACTGTCGGTAAGACCTTCCATCACGTGATTCTCCATCTCGCTTCATGTATAAATCTTCTACATTATTTTTTTTTAAATTGCCATAATTCGTTGATTTTGATTCCGTATTATCTTTGAATGTCTGTAATTCACCTGGACAACATGCATTACAGTTTCAGATTTTATGAAGTTGTTCATATTTTTGATTTTTATTGATATAATAATGAAACGGGATAACTTGTGTTATAATTTCAGAGTTTAGGATGTTGTTCATATTTTTGATTTTTATTGATATAATAATGAAACGGGATAACTTGTGCATATAATTTCAGAGTTTAGGATGTTTTAAATATTTTTGATTTTGATTAATATAATAATGAAACATTTTCAGGTAAGAATCTGTTATAAATTTTCAAGATGATTGAATTTGACATTATGTATGTATGGCAAGGCAAAAGTTGTAGAAAGTGAAAGTAGAGCAGAATGTGACAGGCAGCCAGGTGATCTGGTGAATACATAGTAATCGGTGACAGCCAAGGGAAATAGCTATAGGGACAGTGTTAAAACAGAGCCCTGAGGTATGCAGCAGGTTTTTGTCCAATAAATCTGTCACGCATTTATTACTGGCCAACATGGATAAGGAAGACATTTTATAGGGAGGTTTTTGTTTGGAATTGAATTTAAGTATTGTTCAAGTCTCCAAATGAAATATACATCATATATAGCATTCTTTATCATTAAATGAAATTGTATTAATTTCTTAAAACTTGCGTAACTTCAGAACGTTTTAGTTGTTATCAGCGTTGAAGACTTTGTGATTTCTTGTCCTGCTGATAATAGGAAAGATCACATTTTGGGAAGATCGGTAGTTCAGAAAATCACTTTTTTCTTCAGATTGATTTGGTTTTCTTTTTAGATAGTTACAAGGTTAAGTCAAACTTCCAGAAGTTGTTGCACAGTTATTTTGTTTTACTATAGGTCTGTGTAGTTTTGTCACAATCCGTTAACGATGTCATCAGCTACATATATATATATCACAATTTAATTAGAACGGCTTAGCTGTTTTTTGTTAGCAAACCACAATATACATCATGAGCATGGGAATAAAAAGTGTTGTGGCTTTTTTAGGAAGTGATTCAACACTAGCCAGTTGGCCCCAATGAATAATTTGTGAATAACGATTGTTGGTATTTCGCATACATAAAATTACACGCATCCCCGCACCACGGCGAGCAGGACTGTCGTGAAATAAATTCATCATTGTTTCTTAGGTTTATACTGTACAGCATTGTAATCACATGTAAATAAATGTCAAATTCTCCGTACTTGGGCTAGTGAACTACACACCATGGCTATAAGCTGTTTTTTTGTTTTTTTTTAAACTTAAGGAACAAAGTGGATACTGTGTTTGTCAGTCTAGTTTTAAAGTACACACATTTTAAGTTCCTAGTTTCTAAATAGCAGTTGAGTTCATTTTCCACTTGAGTGAGTTTATATTAGATCTGGGGTGCTGATACAATTGTCTGTGCTTGATATACTAAACCATGGTCTGCTGTCTGGCCCAGATTTTCAAAGCATGATTAGCTTAACAGTTAATTAACAAACATTTTGAAATTTAATTTTTTGAAATACGATATGGAAAACAACATATGTTTTTATTGATTTCATGTCTTTGGAGGGGATTTCAAATCCCTATACATGAAGTTTTAATTATTAATTTCATTTTTTTTCTTTTGAAAATATACCAGATGAATGCTTAAATTGACGGTAAAGCTAACAATGGCTTTGAACAGTGATGCTGTTGTGTAACGTCTTCTACTGTCACTGATTCTGAACTTAGCGTGTCAAATGTAGGTCTTGGTTAAATGATACATCACCTATTTCAAATCTGCGAAGCAATATGCGTTTTTTCCTGTTTGTTTGGATAATTACCAAATTTCATAATATAATAACGAATAATGAACTTAAAACTGTGATACTAGTTTTTTGAAATCTGGAAATATTATGATATGTAAATTTTACAATATATGTGTATATCTGTGCATCACATATATTAATTTTAGCATAATTTGGCATTTCGTTATTATATCGTTTTTATACAAGGCCGTTGAGAGGTTTATGACTTTTCGAGTTTTTGTGTAAGATTGTTGCAAAAGTTGTATAATTATGATCATTCAGACACCTGTTGAAGAACATAAGATTTGATAATGGATGTCAGAGATATTTACATTGACTTCAGCTACAATTCAAGATTGTTTCCATAAATACCCTAATAAAATACCCTACTGAACATCGAACACTGAGCGGATTATGTATGTGGCCTCATTTTGATAAATTCTTTACCATAATTACCCATAAGAAGCGTCCCTTCTCCATTAAGTGACTCTCTAATCTTTCGTTATATCTAGCCGCATTTCAGCTAATAAGCTCTTCTTCCGTAGGAAAAATTAAAAATCGTTGAATTATAAAATCTAAATTTTGAGAAAATTACTTTATGTATCATCACAGGGTTGCGGAAGAGATACATTATTTGAACAAAAAAAGAAAGCTAACAATGCTTGGAGTCATTCATGATGATAACAGTGTACACGAGGAAATTGTTCAGTGCATGATCAGCTTAACCATTCTTCAATGTAAACAAATCTAGCATGTTTAGGATGGTAAAATAGATTACTGATTTAATTCTATGCTAACATAAATACAGGAAATATGATTTAAAGTTTGTGGAGGTCGTATAAAAGCAGGGCCCAGTAGAAAAAAATATTTAACTCTTTAGCTGGCGAATCGGTAGGTCTTTGAAAAAATCGTTTAATGATGCGATTATTTCTGTTAGAACTTATAAAATATTGGAGAAGATAAAATGCATAAATTATTGAGTAGATAGATGTTTTTTGGACTACTTTCATTGGTGAACTAGAGCCTAATGATTTTGTGGTTTTCTCATGTTTAAGTGGGAATAGAAATGATAATTTTAGGTTAACAAGCTTGAATGATTGTCAAACAAATTATACGAGGATGGGTTCTTTACATCTGGGATACTTAATAGAAAATAATTGGTACATTCCGTGGACAGGAAAAAATAAAATTGCATATATGCTGGAGGGAGAGGTTTTGTTCCGTTAGCTTGTATATATATACAGTAATAAAAGTTTAGAGACTCAGAATTTTCATAAATACAGGTTAGTAAAGGGGTGTGTTTTTATTGTTGGAAAGAATTCGCTGTGGAAAAGGGGGCATGTAGTGTATTTGTAAAATCTAGACAGGAATATGTTTCATACAGTACCAGAGGGTTAGAAACAGACTTACCCATTGTATGACTGACTTTCTGCAGGTAAGGAACCTCATATTTTAAGAAATGGGCCTATTTTTACCTATTTATCAATTTTTTGTCCTTTTTTTTACCTTTGTGTTAAAACAAACTCATCATTATGTGCCGTTTTCAATGGGACTTAGTGTTTGTGTTACTCCTGAAGATGATTTTTTTACGGAGCAACAGAAAAGCTGTGTCAGTTGTATATCGGGACTATAATATTAAATATGATTTTCTAGAATCTTCATTTTGAACCTGTATAGTTGAAAGACTGGCGTTCTTCTCCATTCCTCTGAAAGGGTTGGAAAACTAACAAAAGTGAAAAATACATCAAAATAAATGCTGTGGAAATGAAATGTTTATTCTTATTACAGGTGTATGGGATTTTAGTTATCGGTGATTGTCGTAACATTCTGTTAAGCAATGTTTTTTAAATCGCTTGAATTTTTTTTTTTTGTCATTTCAGGTTCAACATACCTCAACACAAAAAACAACAACCCTGCTTCCTCGCGGGCGACCTCCCCGGCCACAGGTGCAGGTGGGTCCGGGATCCCCACTCCAGGGGGAAGGTCTCTGGTGAGTCCCCGCGGACAGGACAAGCAGCCACGGGCGGTCAGCTCGGGGAGCACCACCTCCACAAGCTCGACCGCTTCCAACAAAAGTACCTCCCACAAGGCCAGTGTCGCCAACAAAAACTCTATGTTGGACAAATTCAAATTTTTCAATTCCAAAGACAAAAGTAAAAGTAAGGGCGGTGTGCCCAAAAGTACGTCCAAAAGTAGCACGACAAGTACGAGTTCGTGTAGTGATCGAAGCGACGTCAGATCGACGACAAGCTCCGCGCGGAGCTCCAGTTCCACAGACCCCGGGGCTAGTAGTAGTACACCTTCTAATGACTCAGAACCACAAAGTCCCAAGCTCCCACCAAAAACCGGCAAATCCCTGGTGAAAGGGTTTGCGGGTCGCCGGGAGCTCGGTGGAGTAGGTACGGATGAGGTTGGGGCTAAATTGAGTAATCAAAGCCCCTCCATTCCTCCTGTACCTCCTTCACACAGCTCACAGTCACATTCTTCCAGTAAAAAGGTCGGCGGAAAGTCGGACCGCCGTGAAACCAGATCGGCACAGGCTAGTCCTACACAGGGCAAGAAGGGTGCAACCAAGATAGGCAGCTTGATACCAAAGTCTTCGTCGGGAAAATCATCGTCAAAATCATCGCCATCGAATGGTCCCACCAGCTCCCAGATTCCTACGCCCGCAAGTAGCATTCCTAAACCATCGTCATCATTGGGCAAGTCTAGTAAATCTACCAAGGAGGAGAAGTCAAAAGTACAAAGCAGGAGTCAGCATTCATCGCCATCGTCATCGTCCGCCTCGTCGTCATTGCCTCAAAA
Organism: Chlamys rubida; assembly: GCA_032359455.1. NCBI lineage: Eukaryota > Metazoa > Mollusca > Bivalvia > Pectinida > Pectinidae > Chlamys > Chlamys rubida. The sequence continues at coordinate 9,420 of JAUMHH010191870.1, forward strand.
ATCTCATCATGCCACTTCCTCTCCGAAATCTATGCAATACCAGTCTCAGGCTCAGCAGCCTTCCAACAGTATTAACCATTCAAAAGGCTCGTCACATCAACCAGAGGGGGGCAGTGACCAATCAAAGGTGAGCTCTCAGGAACCATCAGCGGATGACAAAATGCAGCATAGATCTAGATACACAGAAATTGAATACTCGGATGGAAGGATTGAACGAGTGGGCGACGGCCATTTTGCTAAGCCGAACAATTTGTTAGTGTCCCCGAAAGTAAGTGGTGGCTATTTCCAGGGCAGTGATAGGACTCAGGAAGTGGGCGTTTCCGGGCAACAAAATATGATTCCTTCATCTCAGACGGTTAATGTGGTGAAGCCGACGTGTTCGGTGGCTACCACTGCGACAACAGTGATGACCAAGTCTGACGGTAACACCCAGACTTCGTTATCGGTGTTAAATCGTGCAACACCTCCGCCACTCCCAAAAACAGAACCTCCGCAGAAAAGTCACGCGAAGGACAAGGAATACAAGATATCGGGAAGCCAGAGCGGGTCGGGTCACTCCACCCCGGTGTCTGTGTCGGGGAGTGACTCCACCCCCTCTAGTCAGAGTGGCCCAAGTGGTACAAGCTCCTCCTCCAGTGAAAGTGTGATATGCAATAAGTCGCTAAATGTGGACGATTTCTCCGGGTCGGAAAAAAGCAGTTCCAGTGCAACTAGCTCTCCTAGGCTCGGAATGAAAGTGATACATTCTCAGTTACAAAGACCTGCTAATAATGTGGCCATCGTTCAACCCCGTCACGGGGAAAAGATCGAAACGACTTTTGATACTGAAATTCGAACAGAAACTGTGAATAAGGATAGCGACACATCTAAAAATAACCTTCGGGAAACAACATTTTCTGAAAAGTCGGAAAAAGATCCGACATTTGTGGATGATTCTGGTGAAGCAATGGATATTAAACCAATGCAGCCAATCATGAGAGCAATGCCTTATGGGTCGTCGGGATATTTACGTGGGTATGGGTCGTCTGGGTCACCAGCTTCAGGAAAGATCTTCCATAACCCGGGTTATGCCACACCCACTACTGCGTATTATGCCCGGACGAGCAGTTTGGGTATCAATCGGCCACTTATAGGTGACCCCAATAAATATTACTCCGGATCTATTAAACGGACCCAGTCAACGGGCCAGAATAGCTCTATTGACACAGACTATAGCTCCGACTACGACACTTATGATTATGTGTCGGGGTACATGTCGGACGGTGACATTCTCAAGGGCAACAAAATGGGTGATGACATGACAAGTGGGTACCTGTCCGAGGGCGGAGCGTCATTGTATGCGCGACGACTTCAGCAGCGTTTCCGTGAGGGCATGCAGGCTGTCAAGGAATGCATGCAGAAAAGTACGGGGCTCATGGACGATGACAGGTAAGTGAAAAGAGAACTTTTTTTAAAGGTTGTGACCTTCAACTGTTTTTCACTATATTTCTTTGATACAGTTCCAAATCTGATTATTTTTTTCCGAGCACAAAAACTACATTGATAATATTTGTTTAAAAAAATGCAAATTATTGATGTCTTTATTACACTGGGGTTTGAAATCAATCTTAACCTTCTTCCAAACATTTGCACAGTTATCTTTCTTTGTTGGCACCAGATTGTGAATCAACGTACCAGGGTTAGATTGTGGTGAAGTCCATGTGTTTTAATAATACAAATTTCAACAAATAAAGGGGAAACAACTGTGCTAGACTTAGTCAATATTTTATGTCTCTTCAATACTGGAAACGCCAGAAAATAGCTGAAGATATATTGATTGAGGGGAGATAACTCCTTCAGGCCTACTAAAAATTCAATGTGGAGACACCATAGGGGTAATGTTTTTTCCGTTCCTCATTAGATTGGTTGAAGTTCCATAATTTTCCCCCTCTGTGCATAATTGATGCAAGCCAGCAATTAAACAGACAAGAAATTTAAGGAATGTTGAAGGTGATTAGTGAAGAGCTACAGATATAATTAATGTAATTACAAACTAAACATCTGGACTGAATCATGGTATACATGAAGACAGCCATGTTTTATATCATTTGTGGGTGTAAAAGTGTGGTAAATGATCGTTTTAATAGAGCTCGGCAAACTAAAACAGATATAGAACCAGCTCGGCAAACTAAAACAGATATAGAATCAGACAATTCCCTCTTATGAAATTTTATTGATTTCTCGCATGGTAATTCAGTCTCGGAACAACTTTTTTTAAACGAACTCAAGCCACAAAAAGTCTGCCCCACGATTTCTAATTACAGTTTTGGCGTGTTCGTACATGCGAAATGCGTTAATTTTTCATGGCTGACTTCCAAGACGATCTAAACAGATCTGCATTTGAATTGGTCGATTTTCAAAGACTTGCTGTATTCCTGTTATTAACAACTGAAGCTGTGTGTGTGCATTGTCGGGGAAGAAGTGGACGCCATCAAGAAAACAATACAAGTGTTTTCACGTGGTGAATCACTCGTGCAAAATTAGTCATCTCGCCGAGAGAGAAAAAAATATAACGCTAACCTAGTTGATCCTTGCCAACCATTTGTGTTGTATTAACTAGAGATCCATGCTCGCAACAATTTTCACATTTATTTCAATAAGTTATAATTGAAAAAGACGGTGCCTTTCTCCACAAAGCAAACAAGATTTCCTTTTATTTTTACTGGTATCACATTTGACCAATTACTTCTCGTAAACAGAAGCAAATTCTGTGTACTTTCGTGATGGAAAAGCAAATCGTTAATTGCATTTTGTGTAAAAGATAATAAGTGCAAATGTCAATGCCATTATCTTGTTTATTCTAGCTTGAGATGAAATTAAGCTATTAGTCGAAATTCTAGCAGTGAGTAAATAAATGTAAATTCAGAATTGTAACCATGACAATTGCTGGTTGCTAGGTAACAATTCTTTTTCTGAATACAATTTTTTTGATAGTCCATAAAAAAATCCTAAGGGTAAGTGAGTTGTTTATTGAATGAAGACAGTTTAAATCCACAGAAAAATATTCTAATTTATTTTAATATTTTTTGAGAAAACAGCTGCATGCATTAGGAGTTTAAAACCATCACATGAAAATTTTCAGTTTTTTTGGAGATTAATTCCAGATGTATATATCTATTTTGAAATTTTAAATTCTTTTTTAATTGCAATAAACTTGATACTTAATGGAGATGTGTACTCCTGTTGTAAAACAATATCTGAAATATATCTTGGTCTATTTTTTTCTTTTTCTCATAAAAAATCTACAGGCATATGATTGGTCTACTTGAAACAATAAAGTGAAAGACAAAAAACAGGATGAGAATTAAATTTGCTCCTGAAATGAAAACAAAACACTGGCAAAGGTATTAAATTTAACATGTTACTGCCTTTTCACATCTGTGTCTTAGCTATGCAGGTATACGCCTAAGGTGTTAATTTCAAGGTGGTCATACGTACCTGAAACGGAGTGCTTCTGATTAAACACTGCCCGTTAAGAAAAGTGAACTACATTTATAACGGGCGGGTGGTAGATTTTAATTCTGACAACGGGATAGTTAACACAAATACAATCAATAACAGCTTCCGGAGCATTTTGCAATGAACACCTCCGTGCTCACATTTTCTGAGCGTGCATGCCGGCGCATGGAAACAGAAGGTTATCAACATATAGCTTGCACCGCTGTACTGCAGTCACAAGCAAATCAATCACTCGCATGACCCAGATTTTTCTATTTAAACAATGCAGGTGTATTACAAGGAGATAATATTATGCTAGAATCGAGATATAAAAAAGCGCTGTTTTTTTTTTTTTTTTTTCAGTTTGTCATTTTAAGCAATGATTGTATTCATTCAGAGATTGACAATACAGTACATCAGAATAAAAATTACATTTTTTTTCAAATTGAAATTTTTACTAAAATAAAATCATATTTGAAGATGCCATGTGAATTTTCATCTGATTAACGTAGCTTTGTATCGGTATTTGAATGGGAAATTTACAAAGTAAAACCAATACTTGTTCTACCATACTTTTAAACCTACATGTAATATTTACCTCCATTCGAGGGCTTGTCAAAATAGAAAGCTCCAGTTTATACCATACACTGAGACCAAAGTAACATTTATGAATAATTGTATTAATTTCCTAATTGATCCAAACAAAATATAATTTCCAATATTTTGATATCCCATGATACTTCATTTTGGATCATTCGACCGTAGTGATTGGGTTTCTGTGGGAGTATTATTTTCAAATAAATCTGTTGGTTAAAATTAGATAGTCCTTAGATTGATCCCTGGAGAGAATCGGTTTTCAAGAAATGGGAAAGTTCTCACAGATACGTCAGATCAAATTTGTATGTAAGATACAGAGATGCTGTAATCAATGGCAAATCAAATTGACAGATAAAATTTCAAGATGCAAAGATTTCATAATTTGTTTTTTTAAATTATCCAATTTGTTTCCAAAAATTAATTTTAACATATTGTATTTAGTTTTTCTTTAAATGGAGTTGGTGCAGGAATAATTGTATTCAAGTTATTCAAATTAAAAGGCAAATAACCTTTTTCAAATTATTTTCAATTTCATTTGCAGAAGGCGTTTGCGACAGGATCACTATAGATTAAGCACACCTAAGCGTGCACGTTATGTTCGGTTTGTACTTTCTATTTCGGGTTTTCTGACATTCTCATTTATTTCATTTTTTCCGAAATGGTGTTGGAATTTTCAATGGTTTCTTTTGGTGATGGTGTGACGGTGAACAGGGGCAAATGTTGAAGGGAAATAACTCTAGCTGGAATACCTCTTTCCGTAATTCCTTTTAAAATATTTTCTAAATAAATATAATATAAATAAAATGATGATGGAAAATTATGTTCATACAATGCTAACGATCTACAATTTAACTACAGTTAAAATTCTACGTCAGTTTAACAGACAATATCGATTCTGTCTGTTATTCCTGCCCCTGATGGTATGCATTTTTTCGTTTCCTTTGTCAGTGCTAGAATCCTCAAGACATGCTTTTGGAGAACCTTTGAACATTTATATTGTCAGCTTCAGTGCAGAGCTGATGTGATAAGAAATCCTATTAGGTACTGGTTAAAAAAAAAGACTGAAGACAGCCGTTCCGTTTGTAAATGGTAGCCTCTTCAATTCACCTAATGGACTTTTTTTTACAAATTAGAGAGGGAGAGAAATGCGAATGAGATAATACAGATTATAACCATTTAAAATAATTAACAGACTGAAGACATTTTTGTGTACGGATGTCTGAGATAAAAGAAGAGTTTTTTCTTAACCCTTCCTGCAAAAATTGGCGTAAGAGTGCGCGTCACCTTCAGCTGTGGTGCAATGCTCCATCATTTTGTCGCCAGGAGTATCACTTGTTTTTTAATCCCAAATCCCCGCAGAACACTAGTTTTACGGGTCTCTCACCAAGAACGCTGACATTTCTTCACCTCAAGCTTTTCAGTGGGAGATCTTGAATCAATTCATTTAAAATTCTTTAAGTTGCTGTCAGATAATGCACCAGAACCTGTCAGGTGTAAGTGGTCCTACAAAACAGGTTTTCAAACTTTTCCGATAAAACATCAACCCTGTATCAGAAGACCACCCCACCTGTCAGTTGTTAGTGGTCCTACATGACAGGTTTTCAAACTTTTCCTGATAAAACATCAACCCTGAACCCTCAACCACCCTCCCTGACAGTTGTGAGAGGTCCTTACAAGGCAGGTGGTCCCCCACAACAGGTTGTGTGCAGTGCATGACCTTACAAAGCTGGTCTATTATAAACAGTCAATCACAAACAAGGTCCCCATCTCAATGGTGGCCCAATAAATAGGCTGGTCCATTAAAAAGCTGGTCCATTACAAGTAGGATCCATTACCTTTAAGTGGTCCATCTCAAAGACGGTCTGTGAATCTCAAGAAAGTAACAGTTACAATCAATGTTAGCAAAAACAACTGACAAAATAACAAAAAACAACACCAATTTACAAGATTACAAGGACCCACTTGGCCATCATTATCGGCCCTGCCACATCAATGAGCTTTATGATACTGAAGTGGATAGAAAATAAGTTTGGTGGCTATTACTATAGTCCCATAATAACTATAGTAACTAATGACGACAGAGGCTGTGAGGTATATACCGGGAGATCTGTTAGCCAGCCGAGATACTAATGGCCATATAACAGTATCATATAGTCCCGCACTATTTATAGAACATTATTTCGGTGCTGTCGAGGAATCAATGGTAGATTTCCTCCACCGATAGATGAGTTTTAATTTTCCTCATTTTACACCGCGGTTAAGTGTGCCAAAAACTCCAGGCGGGGTTATCTGTCGGGAGATAGGTATCTGCAAGTTGGATGTCTATTACATTAGCAGCGAAAAAAGTGGGAGAAAATTGTTCTAGTTCACAGTGTATAAAGACATGTAAACAAAAGATGTTTATAAGAAAACGTATGGTATTGTGTGTTCGTTTTGCATAGACATCTGGATTTATAATACATCCACGCATCACATAGCAGATTTCTGCCAAAGGTAGGTGAAGTTTGGACTGCATGCCTCTTTTAATTTTCAGTGTCGGGGATTTGAAGTTCTGTTTCAGTGTCCAAGACAGTATGTTATTTATATCAACACGAAGATAATCACAGCAGGAATGGTGTGATTGTAATAGTTTTATGAATGTTATATGATTAACGAGTCGAAATAATAACTTCAATGTTTCTGAGGAGACCTTTCAGGGGAGATAACTAATATGAAATATCTTTGTAGAAAGAAGGTCTTTGTAGACAGAAGATTACTTCAGAAACCCATTAGTTAATGAATTATACATTGATTATCTGTAAGGCAGGTTTGGTTTCTCGCCTGCTGTGATAATATTTAGATATAAGGATCCCTTTACCCTTGCCCAAAACTGCAATTATGACTTGGAAATTGTTTTTCCCCCCAGCACGACTATAGCTTTAATTCATCATTCCTGAAGAGAAAACCATACCTTGAGGGACATTTATAGTAAAACAATAGAGATAAAATATATTAACGACAGTGTTCTAAGTAAAGAAAATACGAAGTTGCAAGACCAGGATTTGAACCTTGGTCCTCAGATCAGCCACCTGGTCAACAGAAGTATCCTGGCCCAGTAGCACTACAGTTACATCTAATATAAAGTAAGGAAGGGAAGATTTCTGTAAGTAATTGGAATACTGCAGTGTTTTGCTGGGATGGGGTTCCTTAAAGATATATGCAACCATACTGTGACATATATTTTCTTCATGAAAGTATTCCTTCAGTAGATTTAAGGCTGTATGCTACCTTCTTGTGACAGGTACCTTCGTTAAGGATATATGATACTATATTGTGACATATTTTCTTCATGAAAGATTTAAGGCTGTATGCTACCTTCTTGTGACAGGCACCTCCATTAGGAAAAAGTTCAATAGCAAAGAAACTTTCCAATGACTATTTAGACTTTAGGTAATTGATGGCATATTTGAATGTTACTCAGAAAAAATACATGGAAAATTCACTATGAATATAGACTTGTCAGATAATGCAGATTAAATTGTATCATTCAATTCACGGATCACAGGCATGCGTTCCGTAGAATACACTGAAGCAGTCAGGACCATATCTCTGCAGGCTAATCTGAAATATGTACAGAAAATTGAAAAACAGTTGTTATAGAGAGTAGATGTTTATGTTCCAAAACGGCAGGTGGCTGGGAAACCGAATGTAAACATCTACCAAACAGCAGACTGTCTGATGATCTTTATATCGCTCAATATGTCTGGCCCCTAAGTGTGGGTCAGATTGATCTATAATTAGCCATTCAGCCTCAGCTCCGGCTTTAAAGACACTGGTAACAGTGAGTTTAATAGATCTTCAGCTCAGAAGAGCTCTTCTAGAGGGAGATAAATCTTCGCAGTATTCTTTTAATTAGTTTCTCCGATTTCAGTAGAACACCTCTCAAGATGATTGGCATGTTGGAATTAGTCCTTTCTCGTTATTGTCGATGAACTGTTTTTCAGGAAAGCTCACAATGGAATATTGGCTAGCGGGAAGCAATGTCAATGTCGGAGATCACGTCTCTCTGTGTAGATACATTAGACCTTGGTAATATCATTATCTGGCTCTATAAGGACATTTTGGGAAGGCTGGGTTTTATTCCGGTATCACTGTCTCCTCCTTGAAACCATTAATTCTACTATCCGCTATGCGATTCTGTTAGAAGGAATTTCTAGTATTGATGTTTGAACACGACTTGCTGCCTTTCACAATAGAGACCACTTGTTCTCTAAGCCCAACATTCCTTTGTTCCAATTCAAATTTATAAGGAAAGAGATTTCTGGAAAGCTGCATCAAGATTGACTTTACATTCACAAAATGTGCAAGTATTAATTTAGCATCATATGAGATTAAGGCATATTTAATTTGCTACTTGAAAATAGTTTTACAATATTTTGTGAAAATTTGCATTATTTATTGTGAACAAAGTTTCCACTAATCCATTTATTTAACTATCCAGCCAGTGTTTTAGAAGATTTTCCATTTTTTTGCCCCCACCATAAAATGGGTGTGGGGGGGGGGGCATATAGTGTTGCCCATGTCTGTCCTGTCCCATCCCGTTGAGCCGCATCCTCGGGGTCATTCAAGTCTTACAGACATTTTCTAGTTTATTCAAACTTTTTCCATTGACCTAGTTGTCTCAATATTTAGCCACTTTTACTACGTATGAAGGTGGCTGGATTGTCAAAGTGGAGAGGTCAAGGGAGGTAACTCAAATAGGGAGAGGTTCCGAACAATGGTCTGTCCATTAGGAAGGGGTAACCATGGAGACACAGGTAGGAGTAACCATGGTTGCACCATTCAGGAAAAGTAACCATGGTCTCTGTATCGAGTAGATGTTACCATGGAATATCAGCTAGGGGTTTCCAATTGATGGGTACAAAGTTAACTCATCCACCCCTGAAATTTCATAATGAACTCTCCCAACCTTTGAAATGGAAGAGTTCAAATGTGTCTTCAGGGGTGAACGAGTTAATAGTTTCTGTGTATGAGGGAGGTAGTCGTGGAGTGTTGGATGGGATATCCCGATCACATCACGATCACATCACGGTTTAGTATTCCTGATGTTCCTGATGGTTGTGGAATGTTGATTTTGGTACCCAGTCACAACAGGTCCTGATCGGGTGGTGTAAACTAATCACCCATCCTCCCATTGCCTTGTGTATTATTTGTATACATATACATTGCAGTACCCCCCCCCCCCATATTTACTAACATTACAAGAAGACTTAACGAGCTAGGCCAAATCACCCAGTTAGCTGCAATTACTGGTACACTCCATCAACGTGAAGTCTAGGCAAGTGTTGCTTTGAAGGACACATCAATTTATTTGATCAATTAAGAATTCAACATTAGAATGATATTTCCTAAATAAGCATAATAGAAATTTTTTTAGAAAAAAAAAATGGAAATTCAAACAGGTGACACTAATTCGTTCCAGTTGTGATTTCAGTTGAGCCCTAACATACATGCCTCACTGTACTCCTGGTTTACGTAAAATCATATTAATGATATAAATTTTTGCCTGAAAGGAATATAACCTAACCCAATATACATTGTGGTGGTAATCTTTCCAATATTATTTGAAATATGAAACCAAATTTACCGGTATTCCTTTAAGAATTTCTAGAGTTGCTTTTGGAATCGAGTGTTGCTGATTATAATGATACTTTTACGCCCCTGTTTGGTTATTCTTTGTGAAACTTATATAACTGCTAGGCGTTTTATTATGTAAGTTTTATTTTGCTGCATGAGATGCCTTTGGGATCTAGAAATCTTGTTACAAGGTAAAGCCGACGGGCTGAAAGATTTGCGTAAATCTAAACCGAGGTATCGAACAGAAGATATTGAATTAAATTGTCGGCTTCCTAGCATTTACGGCCATAGAACACCATCAGGAATAGGTGATACCTTGGGACTGGAAATGCAGACAAAGAGATTGTCATGAACTGTTAGCATTATAGGAGATCTTTTCAGGCTAATGCCTCAAGTCTTGGATCATGTTTGAAATTGCTGATGTATATAACTACTTATCGCATAGTGTCTGAACAGAAGGGATGGTATATCTAAGTTATCCATTTCAGCCGAGTACATAGAAGCACAATAGTGCTAATTTAGCAGTACCTGTCGTAATTTATAATGGCCAAAACCTGTTTATGATCCAAAATCTGTAGTAAATTTTAGGAGTTATTGCCCTTGATTTGTTTTGCTAATTAGGTCCACTCAATCTTGTGCACAAATTAACAGTTCTACCAGGTGTTTGAATCCACAACCAATCAGAATCCTATCTCAGTTGTCACATTCATCAAATTACTCTCTTAATTTATCTCGCTCATTATCTGTTTTATTGAATTATCTCCCCTTGGTAATATCCACTGTTGAATATTATCTCCCCTTGGGAACATAAAAATTAAGCCTATACATCACGGTGTAAAATGACTCACAAAAACTGTATTTTTTACGCTAATGATACTTAATTTGAGATTTGGTAAAAAAAAAATCCATCAGCTCAAAGATTTCCACCGAGACATTGTCGGGGGAGTTTACATGCCTTCTAGCATAACAACAGCCTAAATTCTGAACACATCTTAAGTCATCTGGCCATATGGCCGAGGTGTGAAAGTAGCCCGATGCAGCATGTGGGTTTTGGGGAAGGCGTGACAAGGAATGATCATCTCAAATTTGTTTTACACCAAGCGTGTTATCAAAACAGTGTTACAGGTTTCAATTTCAAGTGGAAGTTGGGCTGGAATTCTCTGTTAATGTTTTGGGTAGTATGTTTTTCAATGTTCGCTTTGAAAGCTAAGATATATGTTGATATGTGTTATTGAATCTGTGTAAATTAGGAAGCTATTGAATCTGAAAAAATTATTTAAACTTATTGTGTTCATCACAAATTTGACAAAATCTAACTTGACAAAAGCGTCTTATCCATTGACTCATGATCATTCACCCCTGAAATTTCATAATGAACTATTCCAACCTTTGAATTGGAAGAGTTCAATTGTGTCTTTAGGGGTGAATAGTTAAATTTTATGTTCTTACAGCCACCGTGGTCTGAGTATTACGACAACTTGTTTTTTTGGCATTCAAAATTGAATATGGTATCCCAAATATTTGAACACAAATATTTGGTTGAAATCAAAATACAAATTGCTCTGTTGGCTATATTTAGTAATATTTCATTAAAAAACACGAACACATTTGTTTGGGACGGATTGAAAGAACACATTCTTCACAAGTTGGTTTCTTAGAACAGAACCACCACTCACCGAGTTTGAAGGACAAAAAACGTGTAATTACCCTAGAAAACCCTGTTTTTAGTTTCGGAGGAAACCGTGCATTAGACTACCTTGATGCCCTTGCTTCTTTGTCATTTACGTCTCCCCTTGTATTGATTATGATGGAATTTCCATATTACCGACGTTGATCCCTAATTTCACACCACGCCAACCCATTCCTTTGTTCTCCGTGCCGGCATTTCGGGCCGAATCATCGTAACAAGTCTCTGACAGTGGTGAGAGTAATTTCGTTAAGACAATCCGCACTAATTATTTTTCATTGTTTCTCAAGAGTGAGGCTTGACATATTTAGAAAAGACATTTTTCTTCTGCGAGATTAGGATTTGAAACATTTGGGGTGTGAGTAATGTTTTTAAAAAAAATTACACTAATTTCTTCTCTTTTTTCCCCCGCTAGAAAACAATGTTAAGCATACTACATCTATTATTCAGTTTGACCCTGTCTGCCAAACCTCGGCAATCTCAATGTGTTGTCGAATTTTCATTGAAGGTATTTTGGGAAATGTCTTAAAACGTTGTAATTTTCTTTATTTTGCTTGAAAGATAATGTCATAATTCACAACGTATGTAGATGTAGTTATACTTTTATATTATTTTAGAAATGCACTCTCAGGAAAAGTCATGTTGGTTTTTATGTGAAGCAGGGTTGAACCATTTGGCACCACATTGCATCGTACTGGGGAGCGTCATGTTGTGGTCTACGTGTATGGAATCCACACTTGTACCCAAATATCTTTGTTTCAGTCACCTTTTTACTTCTAGAAAATAAAAGTTTTGAGTTGTTTGTTTGGTTCGGTGATAACATTTGGTGATCAAGTGAAATTGATAATTAGCCTGTGTTTTTCGTTCCATTCCCTGACCCTAGATAAGGCGTTGTTATTGTTTTGAACGGAAGTAGTTAAAGCATGTCGATATGAAATCGTAGATATTGTAAGTGCTGTAATCGTATACTTAAAACAACCCCACTTCACAGGCCATTCAGTGTGGGCTGTAAACTCCTTTATACAAGACAGAATAAGAGTCGTAGGGGGTCTGAGCTTTTCCGTTTAGATTGTGAAATTGTGTTTCCATCATGACATCACACATAAAATTTGATATTTGACAACCGCTGCAGAGTTGCGTTACAACTTTTTGTTTTTATTAAACAAATTGAGATATCATGTATACCGAGTAATATTAGATATATATACATGACGGAAAAGGTAGGAACTCCAAAAAATTTGATAGAAAAAAACAACTGTGAACAGCAGAGACACCAAAACTAAAGGAAAAGCACCATACACTGGCACAGTATGCTGGACTCGAACCCAGGTGCTTAGCAAGGTGCATGTGTCCTGCTCCATAATATTTCATCACTAAAATTGCATCGCGAAAACTTTTTTCGATGAGATAGTAAAAGCATGTTTACTACGCGGAATTGGCGCCGCTCCATTTGCTCGCTTGTTTCCTCCACAGATAGGTGTAAACAGATGAACGGTTCTGTCTGCTTTTAATTGACTGAAGGAAGAAGCAAATTATCTAAATGTCGAGTTGCCAGTTGTTGGAGGTTCATTCTTTACCCCGGAGAAGATATTCAACGTACATACGGAATTAATTAATATCGGGTGTCTGAATTCTGTAAGAGTAGACAAAAAATGTTGAGGTGGCAAGATTGCAGAGCTTGTTTCGAGAATGTTTGAAGCATTTTGAGAATGGCAGCAGACGCTATAGCATCTTGTCAAGTACATAACAGTGGAACAGTTGAAGTCTGGCTTTGGACCTATACACATGTACTGGAGTGTGTATTAACGATCATTGTCAGCCGATGAAACATGAAGTGTAATGTTTAGGGGTGTGTGCCACATATTGGCCTCTTCACAGGAGAGTTCCGCTCACAATTATTAAGGACATTAACTTCTAGACATGTTATAGGAAATCTTATCTCTTTTAGAGGAGACTTCTCTATAGTGCATTACTTTTAAATGACCCCAAAAAATATATAAAACAATTCCCTTTATATTACATGATATATTTAGAAATGTCATTGAATGAAATTTTTATAGAAAAGAGTGTCCTGCTCAACCCTTTTTCCAAGTTTTGAGATTTCAGTATGATAGCACTACTCTAGAAATTGTTCAGTGACCTGGACTTGACATTACAACTTTGCTCAGTTCCGAGTAAAAGGACATAAAAATCTGAAACAAACAAACAAATGATTAGTGTTCCTGGGGTCGTGTTATTAGTAAGGATATTTTGTTTAGACTTTTATATACAACTTGTGTTTTCTCTATGTTTAGATTGGCATGAGAAATTACTTTCCACTTCTTGTACATGAGATGTATGCATGTGTACTGTACCTAAGACACAGGATCCCCTATATTGTATATATAAACCCTGTAGTACATATATGTTCCTCTGTATTCAAAAGGCAGTGTATTTATAGGCCTAAGTGACCTAGCTTACCAGCTGGGCACACTGGGCCCACACTTGTTGGAAACTGCACTTGGAGTAACCCCTATGGTAGTCATGACTACACAAAACCTGCATCTCCTCACCTCAATCCTAACGCCCTATCACTGTGGCGATCAGCAGCCACTTCATTCAGGTATCCAGGCAAATACACTCTGACACAGCAGTAAACAGCACTGGTCTTCACAAGTTATCCAATCAGTCGCCATGGTTACTAATACACAGCCACACTCGGCATCATGTGAATGTTTACATTGGAACCAGTTGCAGTCATCTAAATCAAGCTTCTGGTGGATTGTGATGTGACCTTGGAAAGACAGATCAGAGGTCAGAAGTTCAAGATGTAAACATCAATGAAAGATTATATTGGACTTTGTTATAAGTGGCAGCAGGATATCTCAGTGTTTTTGTAGGGAAGTTGGGGATTATATGTAAAACTTCAAGGCTTTTGTTTTTGTTTATCTTCTGGACAAGAAACTGAGAGGGAGACTGAGGTACATAGCTATGAAAGTGCTATGAAAAATAGAAAACCGTGTTCAGTTTGTGTATTTTTCCATCTTGGTTTTCAATACATACACAAAAGTGGGAAGATAATTAAATAACATTTTGTTCGAAAACAGGTAGTGGTTTGTGTATCTTTCTTAGCATTGCAAACAATAAATATGTTCAGGAAATAAACAAATACACCTGGAAGTAGCAACCATAGAAATGACTTTTTTTTACACTTTTAAAAAGTAACCAAATAAATTATTGCTGGTTACAACAAATAAGATCTCTGAGTGATGTATTATAAGGGTAGATAAATGGTACTTACAGAAAAAAGAGCAGACAACTCTGTTATCATTGTAATTTGTTTTTGCATTTTATCAATAATTTTGTTTATTATATAATTACAAAAGTAGAAAGATAAATCAAAACTTTGTTGGTGCCGATAACAATCATGAAATCACAAAAGTTGTATGTTATTGTATACTTGTAGAACCGGCCTGTGTTCTTCATTTACAATTTGTTGTTATGTCACCATTAACCACAACAGAAGTGATGTAAAATGTTATATAGCATTTTGAAAACGACCACACAACATGCATAATGGGATGAACAAAAAATCCATAATTCTCCTGAGCCCCTTAATGTGTGCGAGAAAGTTTGTCTATAATGCTTTAATGAATGAAAAAACTGCTGTATTTTGTGTGTGTGTGTGTTTGTATTATTACCGATATTGCTTGGTAAAGGTTGATATATGGTATGTTATGATATAATTCTCTGAAGAGCTTGTCGTTTCTCCATGAGGTTGGAGATTGTGGATTTCAAAGCCTTGTATAATACCACAATGACTTCCTTTGAGAGGCCTGTGTTTCCCTGAGGGGCTGGCAGTGGTGGCGGACATGTTTGATTCGTCTCTGTGATGTGTGGTGTTCTCTGTTACTTCAAACAATCCTACGAGGCCTGTCCTCCATGTAGACACATGCTGCAACAGTTGACTTGATAGGCCAGCTTCATAACGTTGTTCCCTATCATCGCTCGTTATCTTCATCGTAGAATGTGTGCTACAACTTGTACCCTTTAGTGCAGGAAGTGGACTTCTTCTTTATTGGAGGTTGTTTTGGAATGCATATATATACAGTAGGACCTGTCCCGACAGACACCTTTATGGAAAGAATACCTGTTTAAAGTGAACAAACTGCACATGACAACCTGTCTAAAACAGACATCGCTGAAAGAAAATCCTGTCTTTACAAATGTTTGTATTGAGGGGTTAGCATGACTTATCGGAAAAAGTCACTCAATCTTTACCTCTCAAAAACATTCTTTGTATGTTGTCGATTTTAATCAACCTTTAGATCAACAATATCAGTCACAACTTTATTCTAGGAAGAAAAATGTTGCTTTCGAAATTCCTTAAAGTTTTGGCATAATGCTTTTAAGCCTGGACGTTCACAACTGTAAAGGAACCTCAACATTGCACTAAAGAGGGTTATTGAAGATGTGGTGATTTGGCAGGCCGCTGTCTACTATAGTGTATAGAGATGTACGGTGGGAAAATGTTTCAGATCAGTTCCCCAATCAGTCGACTAGATCTGTCAGGATTTCACAGAGAGTGAGAGGGATAGATAGCTGGGTCTGATGATGTACCAGCTTAGTGGGAGGGGGGGGGGGGGGCAGACATCCCAAAGATCTCTCTCTGATCATATCAAGCAGGGTAGAAGGGGCTATATATCTATGTTACAATAAAACCTGTCTTATGTGACTCCCAGAGAGAGTTGTCTGCCCTTGACAATGCTGTAAACCTTTTCCCCCTCCAACTTAGAAGAGCTGCTGTGAGATTGAGAGAAATGCATTATGGATCCCTATCTGTCATTCCTTCCCCAATAAACGTCTAGGAGCATGCATGATGACCCCCAGACTGCTGGCAAACATGCCATTCCTGCTGACCGTCTGCTCACATCACTGGGTACACTCGTGGCTCCAGTGACAGACGTGATGCTCTAAAACTGGAAGGAATTCTTGTTTAAATGTCACTTACAGTGTTCTACAGTTTCTAACATTGAAGTTTATTCACATATCGGGATGTTGTACAACTTCAAAGATGGGACCTTGAAGTATGTTAAAAAAGGATATCTTGTATTGTAGTCAAGTCTTCTACAAAGAAACCTATTTATAAGCTGGAATTTTACAAAATTTTACAAGAAAAGCTGATTTATATGACCTTTTTTATTACAAAATGTTTTCAGTCCGACGTCCAAACTTTTCAATCGGACATTCTACTTAACAATATAACCTGTTTATAACCTGTTCAATTGTTCAGTGTTTTTTCCTGTTTCTTGTAGATTTGATTCAAATCCATTTCCCATAAATTCCAGAAACTTTACTTACCAATGATAAGATTGTGGATTCTTATCTCCTGATGACGATTCTTATCTCTAGATGGCAATCAAACCTGTCCAGAATGACACGTTTAGTACCAATTAAAAAGTCAAGAATATTTCTTTTCCTCGTCTGATTGAAGGTTTAGGTACTACAGTACTAAATCTATTAGTTGTTAGATGGGATAAGGAGTTTATATAGGACTGCTTGCATATAGTTTGTTGTCAGTCATATGGATTAGGTATCTACGGGCTGGTATGGAACAGTTTAAATCTGTGCTTCTGGAGCAATATTGTACATAAAAAGATCGAACCTGCAGATTTTCAAAACAGATTTTCAGCAAATCAATACCAGCGAAACTTGACAAATTATCTGACACGCTGTGGGACTGACACGCACATCGTTTTAGTCAGATAAGACGATATTATGTAATTTACTGGAAAACCTGTCTAATCTGACACCATGTGGGACACCGACAACATTTTAGCCAGATTAGACAGGTTTATGTAATTTACTGTCAAACCTGTCTAATCTGACACCCTGTGGGACACAGACACCAGTTTAGCCAGATTAGACAGGTTTATGTAATTTACTGTAAAACCTGTCTTATATGACACTCTGGGACACTACAACGTTTTAGCCAGATTCAACACGTTTATGTAATTTACTGTAAAACCTGTCTAATCTGACACCCTGTGTATACAACATATTGGTCAGAGTAGACCGGCTCATGAAGTTTACAGTAAAACCTTTAAATAGAACATTTCTGTTGTACTTCCTCTTATATATATATATCAATTATTATTTCGTTAATACAGGATAATTGATAGCTTACATAGCGGTATTACAAAATAATCAATTACTTATTTGGTGCTAAAGACGAAAAAAATGAAAAATTCATACAATATGTGTTTACTGAATATTGTCAAAAGCTTCTTATCAAAACAAAATAATATCTTTTTTGTTCAGTTATGGATAAAGATGTTTAATTTAACTTTTGGAAGTAAGTTTTCATTGTAGATGTTTCAAGGCAGGCACATAATGTTATCAAAGTTTGTATTTGGGTTTGGCATAAACACTTCTGTTTCAATGTGACTGGTCAAGGTCAAATATCTTGATTTGGTCTTTGGCAAAGCAGGGCTTATCGTCATGGGAACAAGCGGAAAATGAAACAGTATGTAGATTCTCTATGCATACTGCCATTTAATCATCTAAATTGTGTTACACATGCAACATTGTTGTAGGAGAAAAATATGGTAATTATTGATGCAGAGTGAATTTCCATACAACGTTCGTCCTCATGGTCTGGTACCGTATAAATCTACTGTGCGTGATTGTTAGATATTTGTATATGGTTCAGTGAACGGTTCAAATCTCGTGAATGTTTTGATGGGGAGGTTGTACAGATATTTCCGCAGTGTGACATACACTTTAACCCTTTCACCCCTACGTAACTTTAGTAGACTCTACCATGCATTGATATGGATGAGTCCATTATGGTCTACAGTGGTGAAAGGGTTTAGTCGGTAGATTATATGACTATTTCATGTTAATACAACTTGCCATGTAGTGAACTTTGCCATTCCTTCACACTGACTTTGACCATGAGTGTAACACACACTGGAGAGCTCCTCAAGGGGGAGATAAATGATTCATGTTTTATTTTCTAGCGGTTACCATGGTGATAGTTCTGACAGCATATATATATGACCTTTGACAAACCATCATGAAAGTTTTTATTTTACTTCCATTTCATATCCTTAAATGACCTTAGCTGTTAATAGGAAATAAAACACAAACAAAACAAATCTCTCATTACACTTAACTCATTCACCCCTGAAATTTTATAATGAACTATTCCAACCTTTGAATTGGAAGACTTCAAATGTGTCTTCAAGGGTGAACGAGTTCGTGGTATAATGTTTTGGAGGGAACAAAAAATAGAATTTTTACTATCATGTTAATACTACTTTCTGATGGCTCCTTTATCATTGTTTATCTATTTACAATTCTTTTGATCTTAAAAATGTAAAAAATAGAGTTATGGTATGAAAATGCAGGAATATTTTCTGGTTGACAACCAATCCTTTCATGACCTAAGGATTTAGTCAAATGATACTGAAAGTGACATATATAGGAGAATTTTGACCGCTAGTTGGTCACAGTGGGCCTACCCGTGTGTCTGCTATAGGTCACTAACCTGAAGCTTAACTCATTAGATCTTGTTGATCATACAAATTGATCACTTCAACAAGTTTTGTGGGAACCCTTGAGTCTCATAGCTGACGAAAAATTGAATATCACTTGCCCCAATTGACTTAGTTGACACATTATGAAATTCTATAGACTTTTGTTCTCATTTAGTTTGCTTCCCTATGTTAAACGACGTTTCAGATGGAAATGACCTCTTTATGAGAAAGTCTTCCGCTGGTCAGTATATAGAAAACCTTGATACAATGCCAAATGTTTAATTTGCCACCTCACTTAGTAACAATACGTTTTTGTGCCACCGATTTCCTTTTTTCTTAACAAGTCTTTTGTAGGTTTCCTTTGGTGTATTGTCAAACCCCTATATAATGCCATATTTTCGCTTGGGAATTCCTGGCGTTATAACAAAGTTTAGCTGGACAAATGGCAGTATGAAAAGGTCTTGTTGTAGCTTTAGTATTGGTTATTGAAAAGAAGGTTCTTATCCTATCACCAGTTCTGAACATTTCATTGAGAAAAAAAGAGTTGTTTTAGATTGCTTTTGTGTGTCTAGTCATTCAAATGGGCACCAACAAACTTGTATTCTTATTCCATGAGAATCCATTTTATCTGATGTTTTATGCTGCGGAAAGTGAGATACATTCAGAATTTTGTTTCACTAGAGATAACCACACGATAGCTTCAAAAATATATGATGATAAGGTCTTCATTAAAGCAGGTGTAACATGTCCCAAGACATCAAATTGATGCCACTACGAACTTCTTTCAGCTTGATATTGATTAACTCATTCACCCTGAAATTTCATAATGAACTATTCCAACCTTTGAATGGGAAGAGTGCAAATGTGTCTTCAGGGTTGAATGAGTTAAATGTTGAACCTAAACTAGTAGACAAAGCAGTCATCATTAGCGTCCATGATCCTACCCATGTAACAAGTGTATGTTCCATCCGTAATCGTGAGTTATTGAATATTATGGGATGTCCCGTTGTAGACCCCATTACACCATATACACGTGGAAGGCCTGATTAAAGCATGTACCCTAGGGAGATATCGCACTCGGGTAAAAAACACGGCAGCGTTGGTATTGATGAGGTAAACTTTACAGATACAATTGTCATGACTCATAATTGATGAAGAAAACCTTAGGAAATACGATAAGAGACGATTGTTTGGAATTCTCTATTTGGGCAGCTGGGTATGATTAATGGCATGTATTGAGTAGGTGGTTGGGATCAACTGTATATAACGACCCTGTGACACTGTCCAAAAACTATGCACTGGGAACGTTGTTTATAACATCAATAAAGCTTTTATATTTCATTTATAAAAAAACATGGACTACTACTCTAGTACAACCTGTCTAAACAAAGTTCTGGCTAAGGAGGACAACCTGTGTGTAAAGGACAACTTGAGTATAACATATGTATAAAGGAAAAAATATTTTAACCTGTCTAAAAGGACAACTATACTTTAACCTGTGTATAAAGGACAACTACAGTATAACCTGTGTATAAAGGACAGCTAGACTATAACCTGTGTATAAAGGACAACTAGACTATAACCTGTGTATAAAGGACAACTAGACTATAACCTGTGTA
>JAUMHH010191871.1:0-14054 GCA_032359455.1 Chlamys rubida
ACATGTTTATAAACCAAACGCTCAAACAGTTTTCCAATACAGCTTAGCAATGAAATCGGTCTGTAATTGGAGGTAATACTTGCATCATTCGCTTTATAGATAGGCATGACATGAGCGATTTTCCAGTTATCAGGATATGTACAAGAAGACAGAGAATAATTAAAAATAATGGATAGCGGTACAGAAATTTCGCTAGATAATAATTTGAGCATTTTATGGCTAATACCGTCAGGACCCGATGCCTTATTTACATCTAGAATTTTTATAATATCTTCAACTTCACTGGGAATTATATTTATTTCTGATAAGATGGAGTCAGTCCTCCTCTCAAAGAAAGGCAATTCTTTATCTGTATCACTTTCTGATAACGAACACACAGAAATAAAGTAGTTATTTAAGAGTTCACATTTTCTATCGTTGTCATAAATTATTTCATTTGTAGTACCGTCTAATAATGGGGATATTTCTGTGTTTTTTTTAGCTTTAAGAATATTTCGGAGAAGTTTCCAATAAATCTTAGGATTGTTGTTACTTCTATCAATTACTGTATTTATGCTATCATAAAATATTTCTTTAGCTCTCTTAATCATATTATTTACTTTATTTCTCATGTATTTGTACTTGTTTTTGTTGCTCTCACTGTTATTGTTAAACATTATTTTTTTAAATCTATCTCTTTTCCTCATATTACGTCTTAACAATCCATTCATCCACGGTTTATCACTATCGCGAACTAATATTACTTTTGATGGTATACATTTTTCAACGGCTTCAACAAATTTCCCGGTAAAGAAATTGCACATTTCATTAATATTTAATAAGTTGGCAAGATTGTCTAACCAAGGGATACTATTTATCGTGTCTTTAAGTTTGTTGACATCAGCTTGGTCGTATAACCACACCTTTCTTTTAAAATAATGTTTAATTTTAACAGGAATATTCACAATTGCAAAAACAGCATCATGATCGCTAATAGTTCGCTCAATTTCAATAACATCAGAAAAACACACATTAACAGTATCACTAACAATAATAGGGTCAAGAAGTGTTGAGGAGGTATCGGTTTGTCTAGTTGGTTCAGTTATTATATTGGTCAGATTATAGTTAGACATAATATTAGATAGATCGCCTCTAACAGGTTTTAGAAAATCAACATTTAAATCACCTGTGATTATTATATTGGTCGTTTCTTCAAATGCAATATCAAGCGAGTGTCTCAGATGCTGCCATAAACTTGCATCATTATAAGAGGGGGGTTTATATAGGTTACAAATTAGATATAATGTATTTTGAAATTTAATTTGGGACCATATCGTTTCATCGCTACCAATTTCGAGATCGTTTCTCCGCTTGGCTACGAGTGCTTCAGAAAAATACATAGCAACCCCGCCACCAAACATGTTTCTATCCTTACGAAATGGTTCGGAGAAACCAACAATTTTAAGTTCAGAATTGGGAACAGAATTATCAAGATGGGTTTCAGTAAAGCATAAAATATCAACATCATCTATTAAGGAACAAATATAGTTTACTTTGTTACGCAGACTGCGAATGTTTAGATGAAACAAACTAAGGACACTGGGAGCCGAGCTACTATTAGAATCGGGCCCCGGGTTAGGGTGGATATCACCAGCTATCAGTAAGATAATTAAGGTTGAATTGAATGGATTGCAGGTAATAACAATATATATTTCTCTTTAGTATATTTACTGTTGTGAAATTTTGGACCAAAATGGTATGGAATTATCTGTGTTATAAAAATAAATATTTCAATACTCCATTTAAGTTTAAAATGGTATACATAGGCTCAGACATTTTCCTACGTAAAATATGCAGGTTGGTGATGTCATTTGTTCCAACAGTACCGTTTTTCAGTCATGGAGAACACTTCAAAATATTGTTCTATTAATTTAATTCTTGTTTTCTTATTAGAGTTGCCTTGTGGTTTATTATCACTAACCGGGTTCTCGATGTGAGGACGTGACACACATTGGATTTGACTTAGATTCATTGACTTGTACTTTTTCAAGGGTCTCCATGTAAATATTTCATTTGTTCATATTTTGTCCTAGTTTTTGTCGATTATGGGTTCAAATATTGTTGATATTCTCTTGTTTTGTTTTTCTTAAAAACTGTTAAACATCATCTTCAGAAATAATAAGTTATTTCAGTTAAGGCATGCAAAATGTTCCTATTTTCAAAACTGTCCTTTTTGCAGATAATAAATAACTAATTCTTTTTAGACCAGTCTCACATCAGTCTCCTCCCCTCATGTACAGGCTATAGCTTTACCTCCCCTGAAATTAATATTTAATTGCATATTGTATTACATTATTGTATGTAGATATATCAGCGTATATACACCTGGTAGATACAAGGTTTGGTGATCATCTTTGCAACACATACAGCTTTATTTTGTAGTTAAAATGATTAACGATAATACATTAATTCTACAAACATTCATTTGAAGAAAACAAACATTGTTCAAACAGAACTTCACTTCAGAGGGAAGTTGACCCCTCACCCTAACCCCTCCCCCTCCAAAACGTTAACTTCACATGTATACAATACCCTATTCTTGGGCTAGGAGTTTAAAGACCCAAATCCCAGCCCACGACTCAAACTCAAATTATATCTCGAAACGTTCAAGGAGAGAGAAAAAGAGTGCATGCAATGTACGTGGTCAAAGGTCACATAACGTTAAACGTTAAACGTTTTAGCGTTGTTGTTCGTATATAATTACTGTTGCAATCGCAATATAGATTATCACAGCGTTGTGACAGCGTTGTGATAACTAAACAATTATTAAATTTCTTTTTACGGCGCCAATTTGAAACAATGCTGTATAATAGCATTACAGCATTGCTTTCTGGCTCCACATTCAGTGGACGCCCGTCCTTATATGACCGAAGCTGTTTTAACTCACAACTCCTTAAAAAGACATGGAAGTTACTTAGATAGCAAGGCATCATGCCATTCCGTGACCACTAATGTCCTTTTTACATCTTCATGTCAATAGCTTTTACATCTTACTTGCCAATGCCCTATTGAACATGTGGACGAGGACATTCAACATTGGATGAAATCGATTATAGGCACAGTAGATAATCTCACACTTATGTCTCCGGCCAGCAAATTGAATGCGATGAACAATGTATATATACATGTACAAAAAAAACACGTTTAGCGTATCCACTGTGCGTCCGGTCATGACGTACATTACTGTAATACTGCAACATTAAACGGATAATTAAATTTATACTTGAAACAAAATGCCTCGAAAAGAATAGTATCTTCATATTAATAATTAAGAACAAATAACCTAGAATATAGTAACAAAATAACTTTAAATTACGTTATATTAAATATTTCACTGGGCTCATACCCCTTTTTCAAAGGTATTCTCCAGATCCAACGGACCTTTTAATCTACAGAGGTATCGCGTTATTAGCAGTGCGGTGCAAAGTCTACTGTGATGTTCTTGATACTAGACTTACCAAGTAAACTGGGTGAGTTCAGGGTCCATAACGTTAGAATCTTACTAAATGTAATCTACCAACAGATTGGGGTATTAAGCATACTGGATGGACAAAAAGTCCTTAATTGCTGATAATTAGTGAATACATAAGCACGTTGCGTTTTTGATTTTGGATCTGATGATGAGGCTGCGGGCACCTCCATAAATATCCCAATTTATAGAAGATCACGAGTCATTATCGATGTCTGGCCATGCAAGCAAAGGAGAAGCATATGACTTCGTGCTGGAAGGCCAACACAAGCGTGCGATCATATGGATGCGTCGGGTGCCCGAGCATTAAACATTGGAACCGAAGTTGCAGAAATTTAGACAAATTTGAAAAGGTATATTAAGCAAAAACAACATTGAAGCATTCGTTGAAATTTTATATAGGTTCTAGTGTACTTTTACCGATGGTAAGGACATTTGGAACTACATTTTTTCAAATTGCTTTGGTTTTGAAGTAAAACCCTGCACAATGGTCGTGCATCCAATACCCACATCGTTTATGGTCACACCCTACCCAAAACCCGTTTTCCTCTTTCGAAAGGCATATGTTGCACTGATCCGGGAGGGGAGTGTCTGCAGCTGCTGTCTGTGTTGTCGTCACGGTACCTGCCTTTACCTTCCTGGCGGGAGAACGGATAGGTGGCACTACCCGCGATCGCTTGCGACTTGGGCATTCTTTCCTTTTTGGTGTTTCCTCTTCGTCAATGCTATTACAAAGATCGACAGGACCGATGGGAAAGAGGGAACAGCTTGCGAAACAGGGTTTAATGGTGTTACAGGGGGTGGGGTAACTGGGATATCCACAATGTCAATAGCACCATTACAGGGTGACTTAAGTTCCCCGTTGATTTGTCCACCATCTGAAGAATAAGAAATATTTTTCTGCCATGAAAAAGAGAATCCGTTCAATCCATATATTTACATTTGTACTATAGAACAATTTGTTATTTAATTCATTTGTTGTTGATTTAGTATATTTCATAAAACTGTCTCTAATAATTAACCGTAGTCATTTTAGCGGTTTACGCAGAACCATTCTGCATGTTATCCGAAGCGAAGCGACAAGACTCTCATTGAACAAGGTTATTCTATGACGTCATAAGTAAACCAATGTGTTAGTCACGAGAGTTTTTGGCTTTTGCTTTCATGATGAAATGAAGTGTAATACACACCAAATGTAAATATATATTCCGGAGGGTGATCACTGCGACTGTGTTTTATACCTCATTGAAAGAAGTCGTGTGCCATTCATAAGTTCTGCCATTATCCGTCTTGAGTATTACCAGTACCTCGCACGATGTTGTTTGATTCAACTCCTGTGCCTAAAAACAATTTCATTAAATTATAGATCCGCAACAACCTCACAGCAATGCTTAGTTTGAAAGATGAGTCAAATGACCCAGCGACCATGTACCACACAAACCTTCATACAGAAGTGCAACAGTGGTGGGCAAAGATACACGCTAGCATTTCGGATAAGGTCCTTGACACAGATCTAGTCAAGTATCCATCAAGTGTAAGGAAAATAGGAAACTATTTGTACTAGAAGTTTGCCAGGGTAAAGGAATGCATGCCGTCTAGAATCTGGAGCCTGTATTCATCCTACCTGATGATCGTAAGTCATTTGACGCCATCGATAACAAAACGAAGGCGGCAATAACTGAAATGATTCAAAAGGAACTACGCAACCTACACGACCTTGGATTGTGAATCGGGTACAAAGAATAACGATCATATGCACAGTACAACGTATAACGAAATAATTGAACGAAACCTTAATGCTATACGACTAATACCACCGAATGACACAATACTGATGATGGTAATGACATTTATGTGCAAATTGTATTTTTTTCGATAATAGTTAAATTCCTATTTGTTGTTAGACTATATTCGATGTTCACACAAAGTATACATCCGATTAGATACACGGCAGATTTTTTCATTTGCTTAGCTTAATTTGTAAAATCACACGAAAATTGTGTCTCGCGATGGGGATCGTACACTTATGGGTATAATTACGGTTAAATTCAGCAAATAAAGAACTTGAACTTGAATTACAAACAAACTGTGCTTGTACTATAGGTTAAGAACAACAACGGATATGGAAAAAAGAAATAAGGACCGGAACAAAACCATTGCTGGTTAAATTTTTGAAGGATTTGACGATGTTTGGCAAGAAGCACGCTTGAAAGAAGGGTTTTAAAGTTTGTGCAAATGAATGACCTTGACATACTCTTAAATATCATTTCAAACTTGAAAGTCAAAAACCCGTTTTCATTTTTGTGCAATTTTGCCCCGTTCTCAGTACTCTTTGTACTTTGATCTATATTTAGACACACTAAATGCAGGTAATATTGAACAATCTTTTTCTGTGTTACCAAGAAGCAAATAGTTATATTTTGGAGGCAGAATCATAGTGGAAAGATGGGTTGTACGTCATAGGAGGTACGGTAGTCTAGTGATAGGACGCCGGGCTCGTGACCGAAAGGTTGCGGGTTCGACTCACGGCACGGTACGACACTGTGTTGTATCTTTGAGCAAGATACTTTACTCCGCGTGTTCCAGTCTACTTAGCTGTAAATGAGTACGTGGTTGGACAGAGCTAGAATTAGACGTGTTGAATGCTAGCTGTGAGCGCCGAAATGGCAGCACCTGCTGTATGCTCCCCAGTGAGTTGAGAAAGATACTGGCTGGTTGCAAAGGCCCTATAACCTAGGATAATAATTTGCGAACCTGGGGTTCAAAGATGAGACGACCTACAAACTAGGCTGTGATAAAGCGGTATATAAGAATTTTTATTATTATTAAAGGGGTCGAAAGTGTTGTTTTTGTTATTAGGGCTTTTCCTTATCAGATTCGTGAGATTTTGGCATCCTAATCTTTTGATTGGTAGCAGACATGTTCAAAGTCTTTCAAGTACATTAGAGGTCATTATTGAAAGGTATTATTGCAACATGTTCAAGTACGACAAAAATCCAATATGGCCGCCATGACGTCATTTGTCAAAATCTTAAAACCGCCATAACTCGAAAACCATTCAATATTTCATGCAACTATATCATTTGATGATATTGTTTGGGGCTAACTTCTTTTCATCACATGTTCCTCTCTGTTGGGTCAAACGTTACCAATTTTTTTTTAATTTTTTTCCTTTTTAACCTTTTTTGGAAACAAAATTTTCTAGTCGATGGGGAATCCCATCCCGAGGAATAAAATGTCTTCAGTTTTTCTGTAACGTTTTAAGTTAAGGTCCTACGCCATTTTGAATATTTCCTTTTATGTCCAAACCTTACCCTCGAAAAACGTTCCTCACTTGGACTACATTTAACCCATTCTTTCTCTGACGTCATTTCGCACTCTAGAATCCCCCACTACTACTCAATAAGCTACTGTAGACTTGCTCAAGTTCGTGTCTAATACGTTGTATAACTGAATTTTCATTGATTATTAAAACTGTCCTAAAGTGTCAAAGTGTAGCTACCAATCACGAAAAGCCCGTCAAATTGTCTATGTCAATTTCTAGTTATTGTTCTTCTTATTCTTCTGCCATGATTTTGTATGCAGCTATTCTTTTGATTGGTAGCAGGTGTGTTAATTATCTTTCCAGAATATAGTAGGTCAAGGTCTAAAGGTGTCATATTGCAACTTTTTCGAGTAGCTCAAAAATCTAATATTGCCGCAATGACGTCATTTGTCAAAATCTTTAAAATGGCGATTACTCAAAAACCCTTGATTATACAGCATGCTGCATTCATGCGAAATATATTATTTGTAGATATTCTTCGGGGCTAACTTTTTCTCATGACATGTTATTACAGAAAAGGTCATACAAATCCTCGCTGTTGGATCAAAGGTCACCAACAAATTATTTTTGTAGTCGATGGGGCATTTCATCCTGATGTATTTGATGTCTTCAGTTTGTCTTTCCGTCAACACCTTACGCCATTTTGAATGTTTCCTTTGATTATTTTTGAAAAGCCGACACTATGTCACAACCATTTTAATCTGATGTTCTGCTACGTAGCTTTCATCAAGTTATATACAATTATTTATGTTTGCCCTGACTACCTATCAAGTTTTTAATAATTTTTGTTTTGATCCCAAATCCAAGTTGCCGCTATGACGTCATATCCGGTTTGTTTCCCTTATTGCAGCAACACATTAACGAATAAAGCCATTTATTTCATATTTGTGTATGTTATGTAGACCAACAATGCGAAACCTTTAGTTAGGAAACAATTTTTGTGTCAAAGGTCTACTTTCTGTAGGGGTCAAAGTTCAAATGTACTTTGTTTGGGCAACAGGTTTTGAAAAGCTTGTTCTGAAGTTCTACAGGGTCTAGAGTCTTGATATTTGATATGCAAGATGCTGAGATTTTTAGTTAACAGGTTTGAAAAAAATGGTTGACCTTGATAAACGATTGGTTTATTCTATCAGTCTCAAAAGTAAACATGCACAATGTAGAGGAACCTACATATAAAATTTGAGAAAGATCCCTCCACAACTTCCTGAGAAATAGCAATTACAAACGTTCACAATTCATGTCCAGTCAACCATTTTGGTTTTTCATTCAACCCCAATATGCATAACTAGAGACCATAGGGAACCCTCATTCCAGCGAAATAGTGCTTACAGACTGAAGCACTTAAATTCAAGATGGCTGCCTATCAGCCATCTTGGTTTCGTAATAAGTCCCAAAATTTAATATGCATAACAAGGGACCATGGCATTGAGGAACCTTCGAGCAAAATTTGAAAAAGATCCCTTTAGCACTTTCTAGCTAAGAAATAGCTTCAACAGGAATTGTTTAACCCTTTCACCCCAAGTAACTTTAGTAGACTGCCATACATTGATATGGATGAGTCCATTATGGTCTAGTGGCGAAAGGGTTAAGGATGGTGCGCAAAAAAATGATAACTACAAAGTTTGATAGAAAACAGCAGTAGGAACCTTCAGACTAGACAAGTATCTAATTTCTAATAACCCTGTATAGACTATAGCTATGACCATGACTTCTCTCATGTGACTTTCAACTGGGGTCCCCAGATAAGGATGTCAGGAACTGATGTGCTATTACTTTGTTTGAAAACCTAGGTTTTGAACCTGTGGACAAGCCAAATCTACTATTTACTCATCACCATGTCAGGATTCTGTAGCTTTGACCTCGGCTGATATTCTACCAGGCTTCAGAGATTGCGGTTAGGAATACTTCTGTTAATTTCATGAAATTTGATTGAACACTTACGTCAGGAAGCTGCAGACAAGACAAATGTTGATGGACGGTCAACAGACAGAATATCACCAATATGTGCTTCACCCAAAGGCGGGATTACAAATAATGAAGTCATTTTTTTTTCTTTCATTCTACTTTATTTACAATGACACATATGCATGTTGATGTTAAAAACAAACAGGTACATACAAAACACTCTCTCCCATGCACCATCACATATGTTATGGCCTCAGTTATGTTAATGAAAGGCAATTATCTTACAAGTTATAATGGGGCCAATTTTCTTACATGTAACAAGGGGACCCACTTTCCCGTATGTTACAAGGGGACCGGGCCACAATCCCACATGTTACAAGGGGCCCAACTTTCAAACATGTTACAAGGGGCCCCACTTTCCTACGTTACAAGGGGCCCCACTTTCCCACATGTTACCAAGGGCCCCTCTGTCCCACATTTCACAAGGGGACTCAGTTTCCCACATGTTAAAAGGAGGACTGCTTTCCAATATGTTAAGGGGGCAACAATCCCACATGTTAGTAGGAACTATCCCACCATTAGCGGCCACTCTCCCCCCTTATTGTTGGGGATTCTCCTACAACGTAGAAGTGGGCCGACTATCCCACATATTAAAGAGGTGGCCAATCTCCCTCATATTAGGACCTGTATTCCACATGTTAATTTGGGGAGGTGGGGGCATCCTTCCCCCTGAAAGAAGGGGGTCACTATCCCACAATAGAAGAGGGTTGTCTAGTGACCATCTGAACACTGTCAGTCCTCAACACCTGATTGCACCAATACTTTTGTTGTCCATCAGTTTTTGTGCATCACTATCTGAAAAGATATCTATTTTACATAAAATAGAACATCTTTTATTTAAGAAACCCAAATATCATTTTAAAATTTAAGAAAGTGGTTTTTTTTAATGAAACAAATATTTGTTTTACTGTTATTGCAATTTTTAAAAAAATGTTTGTTTTTCAGATTGAAGAAAAGTTATACCTTCGGGTAATTTGACTGCTACCTCCATCTTATACTCCAAGACTCGTTTAAGCTGATCACTCAAATATACTCATTCACCTGTCTAATGCTATTGTTCTATTCACAACAAATTATCCTCAGACTTTTTGTATGAAGGCTTTTAGACAGCTAATCTGTGTCAATACTTGCATTGCTTTTATTATCTCGATATCAAAACACCCCTATATTATCCCAATTTCTTCAAAAAATTACCAAGGCAAAATGCAAGTTGGCCAATGAAACAAAATTGTTAAGCAGGCTTGAATAAAGATGAATAATACTTGTTAGGATTGGGTGATTATAATTTCAGCTTTCATTTTATGGCATAAATCCAGCTGAATATGCCAGAAACTGTGAATGTGACTTTTAAACTTAGACAAACATACAGTGCAAGGGACCAATAAATATTGTGTGGAACATCGTACCTCTTACAGCCCGGGATATCTGGACATGCACTCCGGATTCAGTAAATTGAAATCAACCCTTGTACGGGTTCTGAGCAAGTAAAACAAACAATTATACACGGTGACAGATTAGATACAAAACCAAAAAAATAAAATTAAGCTGATACAAAGTTGGCTAAAACAGCTATACTTAATACAATTGTCTGAATATATATACACTCTATGGCTAGTAAAATACAACAGAAACCATACATGTTTATTAAAATGATACCAGCCTCGTACAAATAATACTTCTATATACAATATAATTATAATAGTCCATCATGAAATGCCAGTATGTCACATGTTTATCTTTGAGATAATGAAAACACAATTTCCAAAATTATTAGTTTTGAATGATGACTGAATAACACCTTTTGCTTACCATGTATTTTAAGACGACCTATACATGTCTATCCTTGTGTGTCAGGTGTATGTGGCCTTTTAGCTGAAGTAATTTACCTGCTTAGTACAAGTGATGGATTGGGATGACTGTTGGCCTGCAGTGTTGGAAAATCCACATTCCTTAAGGAAAGGTCACCAGAGCAGGACCCCTTATATAATGTCAAGTCATACATCCTAGTGAATGGTAGGGAACAGAGTGAAAGATTCGATTTGAATAAGCATTGTCACATGGTATCATAAATGATCCAATCAAAATACAGTACTCTCAGAGTATAGTCTACAGGATTACATACCAAAGTATCATGTCCTAAACCATGTGTATATATATTTGTCAGATACCTTTTATTGTTTTTTTAATTTAAATAGAACAATCAAACATGTCATTCATTCTAAATTTACCATCAACATACAAGAATATACGATCACACTTGCTTATTCAAAGACAGATAAACTATGATTTCACTGTCAAATTTCAACTACCAAAATTCTCATGTTCTACATGTGAATTTTTCTTAAGTACTGAAATACTTCAAGATGTAAAAACCTAAAATTCAAAACTTGTTTTCTATTCCAAAAACATCACTGGAACAGGTCCAATATCAGAAACTTTTCACCTGATTAAACTTAAATGTTATTACGTGGAACATCAATTTCAAAAAAATAATCTTCAAAAATTGTATTTCCGGTCCATGTTCCAATCAATCATTAAAATTACAAAGAATCTGATTTTACAACAAATTGGAAGTTTTGACAATCATTTTAGTCATGTAATTATTATATAAAATTAAATTAACCAAATCATCTTTTAAGCCAAAAGAATGTATATGGTAGAAATATGCAAAAGCAGACCCTAGGATGTATAAGTATTGTATATGTATTCTAGAACTAGCTAAAGTTGATAATCCTATCATCTTCCTATCAATATAACAAGCAGGTATACTTACAACAAATAAAATGTGTAAACACTTTTTACAAAATAAAAGTATGCACAAATAAATTATATACAACTTGCAATTTATACACGATTATCTTGGTCGTGAAATAATGACACTTTCAAAAAGAAATATGCTTTTCCACATAATGCCTACACAAACACTAAACGTTCGGATCTCTTTGAAATGGCTAGCATTTCTTTTGTAAAGGAAATTTTCTGAAGACGATACCTTTAAATAGTTTTTAATGAGAATTTCGTTCTATCAATGTTATCTACCTAGAACCAACAGTTGAATACTGTTTCATTTGATGCGGTTTCTTCCTGTGATATTAAAATGTGTATAGCATAACATCACTTTTTGTTTCCTTTTTTTCCACAATTAACACAAATTCACATGTCCAGGTGCAAACATACAGCAATATCAGAATCATTCTTTACATAAACTTTGCTTACTAATTAAAAAATGGCATGGCTTAAAAATATTATTAGCAGAGCAAAATGATTTATATGTTAAAATATAAATTCTAATTGTTATATTAATATTACCATCTACATATCTAATTCCAATTTCATTTAGAATTTAACCCAATAATATACATAGCTAACAATAGCTGAGACATAAATAACACCAAGACAGCGCTAGACAGATCAGTATCAGATAGCGAAACTCGCAACCTAAATGTGGTGTCGCAAATATACAAGACAATTCATCATACATAGTATGTTGATAAACTATTGTGGTACACACACAAATTTTACTATTGTATATTCCGTCTTTGCGTATTGCAGAGTTATCTTCTCTTGTGAGCAGGTATTGAATGTTACGTCATTGGGTTGTGTGAGAAAATTACGTCGTTTTCTCAAAAATTGATGACGTTACTCTCACAAACAAATGACGTAACAATCAATACCTGCTCTCAAGAGCAGATAACTCTGCAATACGCAAAGACGGAATAGCACCATTAAAAGTTGGTAATAGATACACTATACCGAAAATGAAATACACTGTATCATACAGCCGTTTGGTCCTATTATGACTCATTGGTGATGTTAGGTGCCAAAAAATGGAAAAACTTAACTGGTCAACAATACTGTTGAAAGAGAAGGGAAGTGCGAAAAAATCCTTAATTACATGAATTTCGAAATAAAGAGGAAACACGAAATTGTGCGAGAGAACGATAAACCCTGGTGATCTGTAAACTGATATTTTTAGTTTCAATGAATAAATAAAAAACAAAAATATGAAATGCAGTTTAAAACGCACTACAATATCTAAAATACATAAGTACTAATACAGTATCAAATATCAGAATGTAAACTGAAGTAGCATGAGTTAAAACGTATGATTCAAGACAGAACATAGACAGGAAAAGAATAATGCGGACAGATTGAATAGCAATGATAATATACAACTCACAAATTGAAATTGTCATGCTGAAGATCTGTCAACCTTCATTAAATACTGTGATACATAATGTTGATATGGTTTACCAGAAAGACAGCTCTCGTCGCTCTTTACAATAATGCATTAATATCGCACATATTACGAAAGGATGAGTGACTTCGTTGAACACTTCATTTGCACAATTGATATGATGTTTAACAGACTATGGTTTGTCCTCCATATCCCCCGTTGTGCAGACCAGTAGGAGAGTATTGAAAATTGAAAAACATAGGACAACTACATGTATAGAGATTGTATCGAAATACCTCCATATTTTAATTGAAATATTTTTACCTGAGTTTCAGATGTGTTTCATCTGTGGCATTGTAAAGACGCGGCGATACACTTGTTTTGGTACATATACCAAAATACTGGTATACATTAACAACGTATAGTACAAAGGAAATATGGAGGTCGCTACTGTGTTTTTTATTACAGACAAGAAAACACTACAAGATCGTTATTATTTATTCAAATAACATGCGATATGAATAGTAAGTATAAAAACTATACAAATAAACTTAATAAATTAAGACTAAACAAAAGAAAATCACAAATTATGACATTTTATCAGTTGGATAAATTATACTAATATTGTAGGCATTGAATCAAATGTCATATTGCTATTGTATCAACTTGCAACTTAGGTAACTGAAACACAGGTGTACTCAGGTAAACTCAGGTAACCCATGTTTAAAATGAAATGTACCATATACCCTCTAGGAACATTGTTATCCTCTTATTTGCATTACACCTGTAATTAAAAGGAGGAAATGTAATTAAAACACAATCTATCATAGGTTTAACCTATACATATAACATGTGACTGAGTTATACCCAAATACTGTGTACCTGTTCTATCAAGCCACCCATTACCTAGACGGCTCGTTTTGAACGCTGCGTGACTATATTTTATGATTTAACGATTGATTAGACTTACCTCACACATACACCTATGTAACAATAAGTCAAATATATATACACTGCCCTCCATAAGTTCTGTTACATAAATTTTGCATTTTTCTATATAATTAAAGTACAGAATTATG
>JAUMHH010191882.1:0-14054 GCA_032359455.1 Chlamys rubida
GGGCCGACGGTCCCCGATTGACTAATAATGCATCATACATAACACCGCAACCATAACCATTCACACAGCCTAACTTCCGGTCACGTACAATATCATACTTTTCCAGGTATAGTGAGTAGGGTTGGCAGAGCACCAACAATGACGATATGTAGGCATTCGGAACATCTCGCCTCGATTACAGTACCGTTAATGTTAGATGACCGAAGTGAATCGGCCGAGGCGTTCCGAGTGGTGATGCAG
Source organism: Chlamys rubida (assembly GCA_032359455.1). NCBI lineage: Eukaryota > Metazoa > Mollusca > Bivalvia > Pectinida > Pectinidae > Chlamys > Chlamys rubida. The sequence goes on from JAUMHH010191882.1 coordinate 241, forward strand.
GAGTTCACTTCCATGCAGAGATATGACGTAGACACTATGAGATTTCACGTCATAGCGAGAGACAAAGGACAGGTTGAAAGCAATGTTTAAAACTAAACGCATATGAAAGACAAGTATCTTAATCGTACATGATCCAAACACCAATATACAATGCGTTCCGAAAGGTCTTGTTACAAGGTGGACATGTTATATTTGGGTGTGACCTTCGTACACACTCGGGAGTTACAACAGATGGGTGGAGTGACAGATGCCGCACACCTTTAGGATAAATAAATATGGGAGGAAGTCATTCTTATCGCACGTATGCGGTAATTTGCATATGCAGCCACTTAACATGTGACATAAAGTCAAGAGACCACAGCAACAAATGACAATATGTAATGTATAGACTGGTGGTACTATACTCGAAACAAGAAATAAATCATTTTTGACAAGATCATTCAATGCTCCTTAAAATATGTTTCTTGCAATTTAGCTATGGCACATTACAATAGTGTTTATTGCGGAATCTTTTGATAAAAAATGTATTTACAATGAATATAGCAATTATGTAATGTTACATATTCCGCCAGACACATATTTGTGTGCTCAAGTGACCCCTGATACCCGGACCTTTCACTATCTGTTAAAGCTAGAAAGTCCTTGTGTTACACCAGGCCACGGGATGTGCACGGTAAGCAGACGACGGTGCAGTCATTGCCGGGACCAGGAGAGATAACGGACTGGCGTGTATGGGTGTTTCTTTTTTATCAGTACATGTGTTTTACCTGTTGTTTACACCAGTGTATATTTACAGAGAGTAAAAGGAGGAAATGAGTTTGTTTAATGTCGCTGTGACAATGAGAAGAGCAATCCTATTTCTGTAAAGTATGTACCACATCAAAACAGTTTCTGAACGTGCTCAGACTGTTTACACCCGCCACAAAACACTAGTGTTCTGTATACTGTAAATACTTGTATTCTCTATTTCCGGTATGTTAATAATGCGAGAAATATATGCGCGTGTCGATTTTTATAATAGCCGAATAATGATGTAAATTGTTATCAATGCAAAATTATGCATATTTTGTGATAAATTGCAAACATCTGGTAGCTGCAGTTTTTATCATCTTCCTGACGTTATCGGGATAATTCTACATATACAGCAAGCATAATACTGGTATCATTTAAATTACCCACAGTTGTACGAACCTATATACCATCAGTATATGTTGCCGTTTGTTTTACGCTAATGTTCGTGTTCAACGTTTATGCATTATTTAAAAATGACACATTGATTTAATAGAACAAGATAAAGAAACAATGTAGATAGTTGTAGCGTTCACGCTTGAAGCTTATACAAATACCGTATTTTCATTTTTTTTTTAATTCTGAGCAGGCAAATGAATCCAAATCTCAAACATTCAAATGAAACCTTACTTTGAACACCCAAACGGTCAAGTGTTACGCCGACACGCTCAGTAAATATCACCTCGGTAAGGTTGGGGTCATTTTCCCTTCTCACGAAGGATTTACTTTAATTTCCAAAAGAGGATAAGAGTGCCGGTATTCTGACACTTCCGGTTTAAAGAGCTTTTACTTCCGGTTACTTCAAATTCCCTACAAATTGCGTATTCCTTTGTATGAACATGAAGTAAAGAGAAATAAGCTAGAATGCTATCTATATCAGTAGGACAGGTAGATAAAAAGACTGACAAAACACGAGGGAACGTTCATATGAACCCTTTTTCCAATACCCGAATTGAACTGGAAATATTTCACAAATAGTATCTGGGTGTTGATGTTCGTAAGTTACCTTGACTGGTCGGACAGTTGGTGGGGTGACACTATAACATGGGGACTGTAAACACAGCCACTGTTCACCGACAGAGGGAGACGGGTGTACAATACCCGACAAAACAGTCCTTAGAAACCCAATCCCTCACACAGAGCACCTGCACAATAGTCCTACACATGATACCTTCATTAACAACAGGGAAAACGATCCGATATAATCGACAAACAGGCGGAGGTCACCAGCATTGTTTGACCAGGATGTTATACAAAAATGGAAATTAATATCCCTTTAAAAGGATTAACCTAATTGATTATCGTTAATTAAATCCGTACGAGGTATAATGATACGTTCTTTCCCCCTCCCCTCGGGGACAATACCCAGCCTGACCCTCCGTGCTGGCTGTCATAACTGTGACAAGGCAGTGCCTGTCGCCCAGGTATGCCTTCATCGTCCATACTGTATTGAGCCGTGGAAAGGTATATTAATTTACGTGTCACCCGTCTAACAGGGCCAATTTGTAGCCAGATTGGTCACGCTACGCTCTGTGTACAGTCTGACAACATTTCTGACCCTAATATGAAATAACCCTTACTTCTAGGGGAAATGGTACCAGTGAACTTAATGTAGGGAAGTCGTGCAATTCTGTAATATACCAAAATGTACTAACTGAAATACAGGAAATTGGTTTTGGTACAAAGCCTGACTAAAATTCAGGCTCAGACTTTATGTAAACAGATTCTGAGCAACTGAAACTTTATCTCAATATTGGGTTAGTGTCTTTTTTCACAAAATAAGACATCTTATTTATTCCGTCCTTCATATCTTACCCTAGGCACTTACAGTACGTTGTCAAAACGAACGCACCTACCATTTAACACAACCAATACTGACACTAGTCAACGTCACTGGATTAAAGAATATATAATTCCCTTGGGTCATTAATTGAACACCTAAAACCATTATCGCATTCTATAAATATGATTTATGTAATATACTACATGTATCAGTGGACAATTAATATTACTAAGGTTGGCTTCTTGTGTCCCCTCTCCGTAGTCTACACCCGGTAACGTCAGAAATGTATACATTTACGTGATATATACTATAAAATAGGATAATAATCTAACTTACTTCATGAAATATAACCGGCAATACATTTATAATAGTTGCACTGCGTGTGGCGCCATCGATATAAATACAGTAATGAAAATAATCTATATAGTTTCTTGGAATATGTTTCTTCCTCAAAACCTACTCACAAGTGAAAATAGTGTAAAGGAAGGAAACGATGAGTCACATTGATGTGTTTTCTGTAGTAGTAAACCTGGGGCAATGGACCGGAAAAATAGGACAGCGCGGGTATATGTAATGCACACTCTATATATAGGGCTAAAACGAAACTGCATATCACGTGACGAAATGGTGGGTCCTGTTTTCAGTAAAGAATAAGTAACATAATTTAAAACCTTAAGACACATGCTTATATCAGATCAAGACTGATTAATGTATTTTATCAATTAAAACTTAATTAAAAATTAAAAATTCGAACGGGGTGACACATAAAGTAGACGAATGATTTAGATTCTGAAGTAGACTTTCGACCTAGAAAGTATTGTTTTTGAGTAGAAATACATTTGGAGTTCCATTTGGGACGGGTTCGGGCGAGTTGGTGCAAATGTTGAAATTATTCTGATGAGGTAATTAGGAAGAGAAACAGACGGGAAATGTCACGCAGTTGGTGTCAGGGGGAGTGGGGGTCAACATGGCGCTAAATTATGTCGTCTGCTCGTACCGAGCTCTCCATGTACATGCGCGCAGGTGCTCGGCATTAATATATATTTATTCCATGATTTTAGATAATTGTCTTTGGTTCTTACTTTCCTTCAGTAAATATCCATCAACGAAAACCAAACGTGCATTTTGAATGTAAAGAAATACAGAGTTAACATAAAGATTTCATATCATTGGAAGATATTTTACGCACTTCACAAGATATTTGAAGTTAACTTGTTTATTCCAAATGTTGTCTAATTAGCATTTGGACCACCACGTGCTGTCGCTAAGGGCGCGAGCTTTCCACACATCTGTATGTCCCCGAGCGGACACGTGTTTACATATTTGCCATACGATGTGTCGATGTACTTTCCAAGTCAGAGCCACCTCGGCCTTGTACGTGTCGCGGGTCACCGCGTGTGAGCCTCTACGAAGAGGGGACGATCATTGTTTCAGAACGTTCGTACGAGGATTGGATGACAATCTCGCGATATTTAGACAATCTCGCTCCCTCCTTATTCAACGAGATTTCAGCAAAGACTTTTTACCGGTCCCGTGTTCAAACCATTCTGAACGGGAAATACTGCAATGACCATGGAAGAGCTGAATTGAAATCTTAAAAAAACATAGAAATAAACACGACAGAACACGTCACACACGTCACACCACGTGTTAATCTATACTTAGTATCAGTGGTGGCGGTGATTGAACGCTATCACTGATGTTCACAACCATCGTTTGTCATTATTCGCTTTGATCGTATCTTCATTTCGAGATTTCAAAATAAAGTTTATATATTTGTAAATTACCTCATTTGGTATGTAAGTAGATTTTATGGTCGTCGATCATATCCTCGTCTCAGTCGTCTAATGGGGGATATTCCTAATATACACCGTCACTACGGGGCTCTCCCCGCATTCTTACCTACTTTATGTGTGCGTAGGGGTAAGATATAGTTATTCATTTTAATTCGTCAAAATTAATAACATGTATAAGTAATTTACATATTAGTAAACATTTGAAATATATAAACCCTTCTATAGCATAATGAGATCGTCCATTTGTTTTATCTTGACAAAGTTAATTATGGTTTGAGGGTTAACAGCTTCGGTTTATGTGAATGTTCGATATGTAATTTTCGTGATGGAATTTCCAAACTAAGCTCACGCCCGCGATAGGCCGTGATGGTACAATTAGGTCTGAGGGCGGTATAATCGTCCGTCATAAGTACTGTGTTATAATACTTCACTATACCAGGCATTTACAGACATCGTTATAGAAATTATAAAAATGTCTCGTGTAAATCAGAACTGTAATAGAGCTCATCATATTTCCATAATGCAGTCAATGCAGAGATATTTAAGAGTTTTTGTGACCTCTAACACCGACTCAAATCAGGCTTGCGATTAATTGTTTACCCAGAAATTACCTGTCGTCAGAATTACACAAACGGACATATCCAATGCATGTGATCGTCGTTTTGAGAACAAAGACCTTCTTATCTTTTACTCCTGAAATACCATGAATTATTTGAAAGATATTTATTCAATATTGAATCATCCAAGTGTCTGTCCAACCTGTACGCGAAGAAAAGATAAAGTCGGGTGAGTAGGGGCCCATCGCGATGCCGACTTATGTACAAGGGTATTCTATATAGAGGATACAGGAACATGTAACCGCCAACAACTGTCGGTGTACGACAGGCCCACTCATAGACCATCAAATCTCTTCAACCCGTCAGCCCCAGGTCATTAACGTGATTTATAGGAAATCATCTTATAAGCAACACAAATACACCTTAATGCTATATACAAGGGATCAAACAGACATGCAGTTATGCTACACAAATATCGAACAGGGGACGCCATTGTGGGATATACGAGGGACTTTGAGGGTTATAGCCGTGACACGGCCCACAAAGAACCTGTGATAATCAATCCCGCTTTTATCCTTGTTTAACAATCAATTTCTCCGTTTTCTCTGCTTGTCCGTTATATTAGATACAATGTGTCTGGTGGTATGTATAATGGTAATATCACGATACGCAGGTAGCATTTTCATACAGGTTATCATTCAAAACGTGTCAGTGTCATTTAATTTGGATGAAGCAGATTCACACATATGTTTGACGTTATCGAGTATGTTTCCTTTGATGGTGTCTCCAACAGGAACTAATATCTGTCACTATCATCAGCTTTTTTACCATATTTATAATATTAGGGGCTATAAAATGTACCTTGTCCATAGAATTAATTACCAGTAGATATAAGACAGCAACTCATAGTTTTTCAATAAATCGTGAAGACATGTTGCCTATTGATATATCTGTCAAAGCCATCAGATCGCTACATGTATCAACAGTGCCGTTATGTCCCGTAAACAACCTGTGGCACACCATGAGCATGTCAACTGTCCGATCTATTTCTATTAAGACATCAGGGTGTTGACGGTAAAACGGAAATAGGTAAATAGATCTGCGGACAGTTGGGCTATTGAATCCTGACCCCTATAACCATTATCTCGTCAACTGACACGTTAGCCGTCAATTGACCATGAAATGGACAACATTCGTCTGCGGACTGACAGCTGATCATTGACGGTAAAGCACAACGCCCCCTCCTGGACATTGCCAGCCGTCGACATTACTGACTGAGCCGTTGGCGAACCGGAAGTGCTAATGCTGGAAGCCTGGAGCCTCAACCGACGGAGTCTTAACTAGCATGGTCATGATGTGGGGTCTGTTGAATAATAATGTTTGTTACGGGACAAGACACACTGAAGCTATGTCCCGCAATGACGAACAAAGGTCGACGGACCTTTCCTTTAGAATCCTCAGGGAATATATACATCAATGTGGACGGTTCAGTCGACTCGCCCAATTCTGCCTGCTGGGTATGGGTATCATTGTGGGGCTTACAATACTCCCACACAATATCAGCCTTAAACGGCGCCGCAGATCATCATATTTACTCATGAAAGCATTATCAAACACAACAATTTAACTTAGGATTTGTTAGAATTACATTATCTCAGGACTTAAGTTTCTTGATAGATCGTTCATTAATTTACTGTTTAAAGTTACTCGGTGTTCTCCGGCGCTTTGTAACTGTAATTACACGGTAGGGGCCGGGCGCACGTGAGTGATGGGGGTAGCATGCCTGGAGCTCTGCTACCCCATTACATATACGGCAGTAACTCCGACACGTAATCTGACACGACCAGCACTGTGTAACTTAAACTTAACAGATTACCGATTACACGTTCACCATTCAGTAGTTAGTACATGTTTGACCTCCGATGCAGATTATTAAACATTAACATTAGAACATAATCCAAATGCCGTAGAAATCTTATATAATGCAATCCAAATATCACGACTACAGTGACACACGGTCGGTAACACTTGACTTACCAACCAGCTGGCACCAGTATAATAACTTACTAATCGAGGTTACTTCATCTTAAACACTAACAATAGAATTGTCAGGGACTGCTTAGAACTAAAACCCTCGATGTTCTCTTTTCAAAAAGGAAAGACTACAATTCTTTTGGTGAAAGGGACATTTTTAAGGCCCGCGAACCGTTCGGACAGAATTACAGCTTGTTCTTATCTCTTACGGTGTCATTATTCTCAGTTCTCATTACTAATTTGTGTAACAAATTGTTATCCATGCCTACTGTTGAGATAGCTATAACTTATTTATGCTATTAGACACATAAAAAGAGTATATTTTAAACGAAAGACAGATCAGTGAAATATATATAGATCGTAGCCTATAATGTAGGATTTCCCGCCATTGAGCGGCGCGTGCCTTGTCGGTCGGGGGGTATGCTGTAACAATCTGTTATGACATAACTGTGTTTAAAAAGTCAATAAACGCGGTGATTCGAAATATTTGTGGTTTTGTTTAGAAATTAAATGAACAAGAATTGAAATCGACAGTCTCGGGGGCATTCACCGATCATATTAACACCGGGATGGCCCTGGCCTCGCCATACCCAACAACCCGACCAGATGACTTGTGAGGTTTCTCACCGCCATTACTTAAATCATTTTATACTTACAGTTACAAACCTGTATTTATAAAGCTTTCATTTCCTATATCTGGTAATACAAGAATGCTCATTGAATGCTATTTTCGCGATAACATCTTTAGTACTTTATGGAATTTGGTCAATAAATCGGGTCCATCAAACGAAAAAGTATTCTCGGACTGGAGCTGTTGGTCCGTACACAACCCTTAACCTATTGTTGACCAAATTCACTAATGTGTTTTTGAGTCCAGTTAAATATGAAAGTGAGATGGTGACGATAACATCCATTAGGAGTTATATACATGTGGATTCCAGTGAGCGAATCAAGGTTGGTAAACAGGTGTCCGGCAGGTTCACATGCAACCAGGACAGGTAATACAGGTACCAATGACCTAAGCGACCTTGCAACCTTGACCTTGACCTTGACCGGGCTAGTTTCAGTATCACCAACACCAAGACGCTACCTTCTCAAACGTTTGAGCTGCGGTTCCTGACATTTGGAAATGAAGATCCTGCAATCAGTTTTCCAAATGAACGTGTATGAATAGTTAAGTTGTTGAAAATTTCATCCACGATCTTAATGAATGTACATTTCTAAGCTCACATTAAAAAGGACTATGCAGGGTCGCCAACGATCCGCAGTGACCTCGGATTGTGTAGTAGCACAGCACCCACGTAACTATACATAACTTACCGGGTTCTATATCAGCAGGGTTTAATTTCTACATCAAGGCAAATGCAGCTATGAAGTTGAATTCGGAAGAAATGACTGTCCCGACTTCACAATTATGTTATGCAACTAAACAAACCAAGCTGCGATTACGGATTGTCTTTATCAGTATTGAATACATATACTATATAACAGGTACACAATCGTGTATGCCCTCCACGTACAGAATGGCATATGTTTTATGTCCAAATACGGAACAGTGCCACGGGAACTGTTGAGTCACGTTGCTGGGGCTACAGACCAGGTTTTTGTAATCTTTAGGCCAAAAAGTATCAACATCAAACAAACTTCTGTTCATATAAATTGCATGATCGAACATTGTGAATTTCTACACGTTTCTCGTGTCTGTTCGGTAACAGAGCATAGTTACGACGCCCCAATCGCGTTACGTGAGCGATCTGGTTTGTATGGCCGACGGTACAACATCGTCCACGCGACGTCGCGTAAATACACTAACATTAACAGGGACACCTACTCCCCCCGAATCCGGCTTTATACCCCAGGCTGTAACATTGGTGCCGCTTGGTTTGAATTCTACCTGCCTCTTTTATACAATATTTCAATCAGTCTTACAAATAAACTTACATAATCCGCGTATGTGCTGCCGACATATTTCACTCTTTCAGCATGAAAACATCCAGGGCTTTATTACCAATATGATGACGGGGAATACGTTTCAATTGAGCGACATGTACCGGCTTAAGTTAACAATTATCGGTTACAATTATGTGAATTGGAGCCGAACTCTTTGGATGTTTGACTTTCGGTAGGAAATGTTCTGTTACTGCCCGTTAGGGGTTTTTAAGGAAACCGACGCAAAATTATATACAGATGGTGAAAACTGCAATGTCATCCCGCATGTATACAAGAGTCGTTCTCGTGTTTGGTGTGTCATGTAGCTAATGACAACCAATGGAATAGATATTTGTATATTTGGTGATATATTTTAATGGGATAAAATCAATTAACAAATGGACTGGTATTTGACGTATTACGTTTATACAGTAATCTCTCACTCCGACATCTGTTAAACGAGAGTGCCTTTTTTATGTAAATTTCTGAATCTGTAGGTTAGTATTTATGGACATACAGAAAGCGAGTACAAGGTGTCGATATTTCCCTCGTGACGACGTGTTCCTCTTACACGAGTAAGCTCAGTGAACGCTGTCATTGCTAGTAATATCTAATTTATTGTCCGGAAAAGATGGGTCTAGTTTCTTCACGGGTTGTCATTTTGTATAACTACACGGTTTATAGCTATATATACTAAGTCTATGCACCTGAAATACGTTGCCTAAAGTGTAAGTACCTTATTATTTATTTGCCTTTCTTTTGTCAGCCAGGTTCAGACAGCCTAAATCCAATCTGAATATTTTAAGTTGTATTTATTTTCTTTATTGTCGTAAGTACAAAACCCGTTTGAAAGTAAACTATTAAAAGAGATTTGTCATAATACCTAATACATATTTTGATATACAGGGAACGGTTAACTGTTTGGTATTGCCGCCAAATATATCCTTGACGGCATACCAATTTCAGGATCATCTGGCATGGCAAACTTCAAACAGGAAGTTCAGAAAGTCACGTGACCCAGGAGAAAATATCTCGTTTTGCTAATCAACATTTTTCTTGTTTTAGAACTGGGCAGTCGTGGTGACTTGTGGTCAGTTCTAGCCCCACAGAATGGCCAGTCCTAACCCCACAGAGTACCCAATCCCTTGTAAATATACACTCTCCAATATTAGCTCTTAATTTTTGAGCTAAATATGTATAAACAAAATAGAACGGTTCGATTGTAAGTGGCCCTAATCAGCGGCCCGCGCCCAAATACACCCATCACACTGCGTGGGGTCGGATCCAGATAAAAATAGCCATACATAGAGTCCGATAAGGGCCGAACACGTCAACTAATTAGGGACACGGAAAAGGGCCACGTTGACCAGAGAAAATGTAAAACAATATTTTTGTTGGTTCGCGAGGTACGAAACACAGTATAGGAGATAATTCAAGTAGGATGATATATACTAAACTATGGTACTGTTTTAAATGAAATTATTTCTTTCCGAATGTACTAAATAACTTTACTTTAATTTTAATCTGCTGTTGTGAAATAAATATTTTAAGTTCTCAAGATATCAGTGTAAAGAAGAATTAAAACGGATAGCTGGAATAGGTTTGGGAACGTCTACTTGAAATTTTAATGAAAATTTAAATTTTGATTTTGAGACCTTTAATACCTACACGACGGTAATGTATTTACTGTACTGCTTGATACAACTTTCCATAACACACACAATGGACGCGATGCTTTGAAGGTGAATCTGATTATCTCGTATTCTGTCGAGAGAACAGTCAGGTAATTTATATGTATGTATTAACCAAAATGTCATACCTGTGAAATTTTTACCTGTAAAAGTAAAATGAAGTCTGCACTTGAACGAGCTGTTGACATTTTCAGATACAAACCCCGGCTGTTGAAAATCTACAGGTACGTTTTAATGAAGGTTTTGTGGAGCAGTACAATTACTCAGGGCGCGTAACAACAGAAACATTTACACCTGTTCAAAGTTTACCGTAAACCTTTTTTGTAACCCTGATAATTTTCTCTATCAACTCAAGTGCACTAACCTAATATCGGAGTGACTTATCTTCCATTATACATACGTCAATGGGGACCTAGTCCCACACAAACCCGGCAAACGTACGCAACTCAATGTGAAAAATAGGGTTTAAACGTCGACATTAATTTGTGAAAAATTAGACGTGCATTCTTTGTTAACATGTGCAGTAATTGGTAAGATTAATGTGCCGAGTGCCTCCCCAGTGCCCGAGTGCCTCCCCAGTGCCCGAGTGCCTCCCCAGTGCCCGAGTGCCGGGCTGTATGTGTCTGGGGTTTTGTCAATGGTACGGTATACGAGTATCAGATGTTATCAAATAAACCTTGAACCTTTCAGCTTTTAAGGGAAATTGTTAAAGGCTATTTTAAGTACGGGTAATCTATATATGCTAAGGACACGAGTGAAAGATTTTCAATCATTTTTATCGATAGAACAAAATATAAAAATATGACTATCCATTTCTCAAGGAATGTATTTAATATGGTGACAAATTTTACACATTTTGCATTTTTATTCTGAGTGTGCCCACTGACAGGTGTAATCCCGGACTGTGTCGCGGGGTGTAATCCTGGGCAGGGACGGGTGTGGGGCCGGCGAGCTGGGGGCTACATACCCGGGTCAATATTGGTTTTGTGGAAGATTACTGTCAGTTTTTATAAATAACACGGGATTCGATTTCAAATAACTCGATATCCCCGGACTAACGTCAGGTCAGACCAAGATTATACCGAGGTTTGGTCACAGAGAAATATACTTTCCAGGTCAAGATTACACCACGATTTATTAATCAAAGACACATATACTTTTAAGGTTAAGATTACATCAAGGTTTGGTCAAAGGCACATAGTTTTAATAACCTCAATTTTTAGGTTCAATTTTTCAGTTTTATATTTTTAAGGATTTTAATTTACAACATTCTTTTATATTATTATTATTAATTACTTATACGTTGCCATATACAGTAATTTTATGGAAATTATACTTTGGCTGAATGGTCAGTGAGACCGTGAGAATTTAGTCGTAAACAATTAAAACTTGTCTGTTTACATTAACCTACGGTCCTGTAGCGTATGGCCGGGTATGACTAATTTCCTATCTATACACAATATGTATCTGTCTGCACGTGCGTAACATCACACATTAACACATGCACCTCACCGACGTTAGTATTACCTTCATTAGTAATGTATGTTAATTATACTGACTTACCTGTGTATATTTCACCTGGCTTGTATTTTTGATGTTTAGGTAATTCCTTAATTGTTATTTGGAATCCTCCCGTACCCCCAGTTTTATGGGCCACTGTATGTATGGGTAATCGAGAACACACATCCAGGTTCGACCGTGCATGTGCAGGTGTGTAACATCCAATTAGCACACAGGTAATTAATAAACAATTAACGAATGTGACGATACCCTTCATAGTATTAAGAATCATTGCTACTCCGACACAAAAACACCACTCGAAATCGTGTGACTTTCACATCGAGATAAAGATAAAGGTTTCTTCCATGTACTTGTTTAAATCACAAGAAATTATACAATACTTCACATTATCACACTGCACAGCGTGTAGGTTCCAGGTACAGGCCACTATAGGTATGTAGTAGGTATTTCCCACACAGCTAAGATGAAACACACGTATGAATAACAGTTAGAAAACATGTGTATAGTAATTTCGAGTCTAACTCAACGGAGTTACCATGTGCAATTTCATTGGTTGTTTGCTTGACATAAACTCCGCCTACTTTGATATCGCGTGCTTTTTTGGCAAACAATACAAAGATAGTATGTATATTATATACACAAGCCTGGATTTGAGACTAACTGATATGCGATGTATGTACAGTAGTGGGATGTTATTTGGGATTTTACAAAGGGACACTTTAGTACGTAACCCATCCGTCCAGCCGTAACTAAGTACCAACCTCAGCCTCTGGGGACCAACACCAGTGATACTGTATAAGTAACGTTACGTATGTACGTACGTCTTACCGATGTGTACGTACAGGTGTATGTGACATACGTTTTAATTCCGGCCCACTTTATAATGACTATTTATACAGCGCAGGTTATAACATACAGTTAAATACTTTGTCAACTTTCTTCATATTCAAATCATAAAGTACGTATTTATTATCATCTTCTCAACCACTTTTAACAAAGAAAAACCCCGAAAACTCCACACTTGAGACTTATAAGTCGGACACATTCTGACACATTCTGAGTTTGGTAAAATAATTTGGCTCAAATTAGATTATATTTGGAATTTGTAAGACAAATTATTGCGCATTTTTTCTCGGGAAGTATCTGTGATGTGTTTTGCAAAATTTGCACCCAGAATGAATGTAAATGGTTCCGTCTGAATGGGCCGTTCCTGCAAATGAAATATGTTAATACGCCAGGCGCCCAACTAAAACATCCCGAATGTTAAGAAAGCATGACCCATAAGTGTAGAATTCCCTTTCATTATCACACAAACTTCAAAGATTCGGGGACATTCTACAAAAATCAACAATGAAAGGATATCAGAAATTAATGTGAAGCAGATATTTTAATTCCCATATCCATAAAAAGTAGGTTTATATATATAATAGAGGAACCTTTTCTAAAACGTTGCTATAAAAAATCGGCCTGAAATTATTTTCTAACTGCATGATGGATGAAAATGTACTTTGATCGAGTCTCAAATTAATTGTAATCATGCAACGCATTCTATTGGTTGTTATTTTCTATCTTTATGTACACTAAATAATATGACCGTCAACAAAGTATAAATCTATAACTTTATTACACATGTACAGTAAATAATATGACCGTCAACAAAGTATAAATCTATAACTTTATTACACATGTACAGTAAATAATATGACCGTCAACA
>JAUMHH010191893.1:3186-14053 GCA_032359455.1 Chlamys rubida
GGTTGTTGTTGTAAGTGGGATATTTTCAGGCGTTGGCCCAATGTCTCTTTCAGTATTTTATTTTTGACCTGAAAAAAGACTAGGTGTTAAGTGCATGTGTACTGATTATTATTCCTCGTTAATAATATATCTCTTGAAAAAAATCGTCTCTCGGCAACCAAAGATGGTCTCTTTTATCGATAAACATGTTGGATGATAAACAAACCCCAGGTAAAAATAAATTGAACCTGAAGCGATCCAGTTAAGTAAGGGTATAGGTCGTTAATGTTGTAAAATATGGCAACAAAGAGGATCATTGCTCACTTCGGCAGCTGTTTCCATTGAAAAAAAAACCTTTATGTAGACAATGACAGTGGATGTATGTACCAATTAAAACAGTGCTAATATTATCGTATTTGAGTGATAAGCCTGTCATTACATTAACATGATGGCTTTGTCATCAGTAAACGCATTCATAAGTAATTAACACCAAAACGTTAACGGGACGTTTACTCAACTGTCTGGTATTCAATAACTTCGTATTTAAAAAAAAAGGTAAGTTTCCTCGAATTTTTCATAAAACCACAAAGAATTCTCTTGTGATATCGTGCCATCAATTAAGATGTCAAGGATAACTGATATTTAAAGATGCGTAAAGACCCGTTTGTATCGTTAAGATAACTGGGCATATTCTACATAAGCTAGACAAATACCGTACAGGAGTAACCACATCAGTACAGTTAAAACTTAAATACCACGGATACCTACTATAACCTCCATTTTCATATAGACGAACCCGTGCAGGTTTGGAGTAATAATAAGCTTGCTGTATTTCTCTGAATTATCGAAAAAGGCAACTTATGTTCTCACCCCCTCTCCCTGCAGAATCGGGGTTTTTCTATAATGTCTTACACTAAGATGACATGGCGACTCAAATTGGGCTGCCCCCATTGAAACACTTGGAACCTTTTTCGTTTCCTATCTTTCCTGTCTTCTTTTTTTTTTGATCTATTTTCTATTTCAGGCGGCGTCTCCCTCGGCACTCGTCCTTATATGAACCTGGCTGTTACGAGGACGTTGAGGTTCAACAAGCCCCCCTAAAAGATGCTGTAGTCACATAAAATTCCAATTCCCTGATAAACGTCATGTTCAAAGACCTCAATTAAAAATCGGAACTTATATATGTTATTTGTATACATTGAATATACAAAAAAAAATATAGCCATGTTAGCGTAGTCCAAAATAGGGCATCAAGGCTGATGTCTTCATAAAATATCTCACTGGACTTATAACATGTCAATCTCTTAAACTGAGTGCTGAGAAATGACACATAACTTTTGTATATACCTAGGTCAAGCGGAGTTTTATTTCTCTTCTACTAGCTGTTGAGAGGAATTCCGACCTCAACTAAAGATAGATGTTGCCATGCGAAACCACTAAAGTCATAGTAAAAACCCCTGGTAATACATTTTAGCAATTTATAAATAAGAAAACAAAAGCCAAGTGACCTTGATCGACAAATGAACTTTAGATGATATGCCATTTGGTAACATTCTGTGATTATGTGAAAAGTACAATAATGTTTAAAACAAGTCTAACTATTTTATAACAACATTAAATGTTAAGAAAGGACATTTGATATGAAGTTTAAGTAGTGTTTATGGTCAAAGGTCTATGCTTGTACACATATATATCGGTAAAATATGTTACGCGGACGATTTACTATGCTTTTTGTACTTTCCCATAGCAACAATCATCTTCTTGTGATGCCGGTATGCATCTCCACACATAGTTAAAGAGAAATAAAGCCCCCCATGACATAGGTATATCAATGATCTTCAAATAACATGCAATTTCGTAACATTCAGTTGGGTCGCTTATCCTTACATCAGCCTTAATGCCGTATTTTGACTTCGTAAACTGGTTATGCGCCTTTTTAATAGCTCATGTACAAGATCAATATATTTAAATTACATATATATATTCCGAATTTTGACAAGGGTATTTGAAGAATATGACTTGCCAGGGGGTTGAAATTTAGGGTGACTATTTCATCTTGGCTTGTTGAACCTTAAACCACGAATAAATCAAACAAAAAGCATGTAGACGTGTTCTCCCTTTGTAACATAATAGTTATTTCATTGTCTTCAAATCTGATTATCATTGCAATGATTAGAGGGTGTGTGAGTTTTGAATAAATATGTTGGTTAATAGAAAGTTGATATATAAAAGTGTCTGTTTGTTGTAACAGCGATAGTTTGTAAATCTTTGACATCGAACAGCTATACTTGACTATTGCACTCTTATTTGAAGCCTTCGTAGGATATAGTGGAACGACCATGCTTCGCTAGATTGTTTCATAGTTAATTGATACGCATTCCACAAACATTCCAATGATGTGAACAGTACACAATCTGGTTCGGTCTCTGTCCCCCTCAAAACTGGTTCTTATAACGAGATGTCTAGTGACTAAGTGCGAGACAATACCACACGATTATGATAAAGAATCATTCAAATAAAAGGCTTAATTATATTAAATGAAGAACAGAACGATATTTAATTTTCAGATTGCATTTGATAATAAGACGTGGATATGTACAGAAAAATTGTATACTGAATGATTCATGTTTATTTACTTCTATAGTACTTGTTCATTTTTTATATTTGTCTGACAACAAATATACTTCCTTCTGTTCATATGTTTTAATTGTAAATAAAGGACCCATTGGTTGATTTCCGATAAATGGTACAATGAAACGTTACTTTTAAAAGAATTTTATTACGTGTATATTTAATGTATTATGTATAATACTTTTTCCCTTTGAAAGCGTTTAGGTAGATGTAGATTGGTAGCGAAGGCAAATACCAAATAGGCCGGTACTACAGCTTCTCGATACTGCCACGCTTTGCCTTTTGAGCGGTCATCCACCCAAGGATGGTCTTTTCTGGATCGATTGATCCGATCTTTGTGGACAAACCATGACCAGTTAATGTGAGTGTTGAACTGCACAAACTGATTGGTACCGTTAGGGTTGATCATGAAGATCTTTAGAGTCAGATCGGCGCCACCACAGAGTGCTGCCCATCCGGACGGGCTGAAGTAAATGTAGTCGAGGGGGTTGTACAGACGGTGATCATGTACGTGTGTGGCTGTGTGGGGATTGCAATTATCCCATTAGAATAAAACACAGTCATGATCTTCATGAAGAATTGATCTACGTCTTCTGTATGTTTTATCGTTTCATGTATAGTTATAATATCCATTTACAGCGACTATAACTTCAACACCGTCCATGGTTTTTTCAGCGTATCCTACAATTAAATCTACGATGGCCTTATCTTGTTTGGAGAACCAAAACCATCACCTTACTTTCAGTATCGTTGGCACATACAGTTACTGGTTGCAAATTTGTTTCCCAATTTGAAGTCTTACAAAAACGAGTAATGATGATTATTTACTTTCTTTGGTTTGGCAAGTGGATCTAATACAGAAGCACACATGTGTTATACGATTGGTATATTGTCATACCAGTTTAGTACTTACAACTCCTTAATCCATTGACCAAAACATAAAAAGCACGTTAATAAAATGTCGGTGTTCTAAGTCGTGCATAATATACCAACTCTGTATTTAAGCTGGTTTTCTAGCTTTTGCTTTGGGTGTTACGTTGTCTCCAGGATTCCACTTCCCATGTTAATTCTGCATAATGATAAAACTGTTAACATTTTGAAAAATACTGCAAAACTGGTTTTGGTTATTAAGGATGAAAAGGCATTTAATAGATTCATGTATTTGCATTATGAAGTATCAGTGGTGGTGTGTGTTAGAACAACAGAAAAATATCAAGTTCCTTATGAAAGATTGAAAATAAATTTAATTTTTATTTTCAGTTGTTTTCGTGTCAACGTTGGTTTCCAAACGCCTTTATTTAGCAAAGGTGATCTGGGTAGTCCTTTTATTTAAATGAAGTTGTTTCTTGCGTACGTTAATATTTGTCACATGATGCTTATATGTCTTCATTTGGCATTTTCAGTCGCCATTTGGTCGACAGATGATAAATAAATGACAGTTAGGTTATGTTTTATTCAAGATGTTTATTTGAGTCATTTAAAACCACCAATATATAGACATCGTTCGCCAACTCATGAAATCAGAATTTTAAAGATCAACGGACAAAGGCTCGGCGATCAATTGAAATTGACAAAAGAAATAGCTGGAGAGAATATGTATCCAAGGTATCTTCAAACACGTCCTCTAAAACATTTTGGGACATGATTCGGAAAATAAGTGGGAAAAGAAAACGGGAAACATCCTCCCACCTCATTAACAAAAACAAAAACATTTCGTCTAAGTCTGAAATTGCTGATGCATTTGCAAAAAAACATAGCTAAAAACTCATCCCCTGCAAACCACTCAAACATTCCAGTCTTTAAAGTAAGAAAAAGAATAGAAACGGCTTAATTTTAAATCATCAAACAAGGAAAGTTACAATGAACCATTTACCCTACAAGAACTTGTTGATTCGCTTGGAAAATAACAGGACTCTGCTTCAGGTCCAGATGATATTTCATATCAATTTATCAAACACCTACCGGACTCGTCACTAAAATGCCTTCTAGACATATTCAACCAGGTTTACGCTTCCGGAAAAATCCCAGATTCTTGGAAGAACTGAACAAGTATACCTATCCCGAAACCGGGAAAGGATGCTACTGACCTGAACAAAAATATCGTCTAATTTCACTGACTAGTTGTGTATGAAAATATTAAGAACGGATGATTAACACAAAAATGGTTTGGTTTCTTGAGGCAAATGATATAATATCCCCTCTTCAAAGGGATTTTAGAAACAGAAGAGGGACAAATGACCATCTCATCAGACTCGAGACATTCACAAGAGAGGCTTTCGCCAAGAAAGGACACCTTGTTGCTGTTTTCTTCGATCTTGAGAAGGCCTATGATAATACATGGTAATATGGCATCTTGAAAGATCTTCATGATCTTGGTGTGCGTGGAAACCTCCCCAATTTCATATCTAATTACATATCAGATAGACACTTCATGGTCCGGGTTGGTTCAACTGTTTCTGAAACAAACGTCTAAACAGGAAATGGGAGTCCCACAAGGTGGAATGCTATCAGTCACCCTATTTAGTCTTAAATTCATTGATATAGTCAAATGTCTTAGTCAGTCAACAGAAGGGTCTTTATTCGTGGATGAATTTTTGATCTGCTACAGGTCTAAGAACATGCACACGATAGAACGACAACTTCAACAAAGTTTGAACAAACTACAAAATTGGGCAGACGAAAACGGCTCAAAATCCAAAACTGTGTGCATGCATTTCTGTCAAAAACGAAAAGCACACAATGACCCAAATCTTACACTTGATGGCATTAAAATTATTGTTGTTGAACAAACTAAATTTCTCGCTCTCATTTTTTATTCGAAACTCTCTTTCATACCACATAAAAAGTATCTGAAAGATAAGTGTTCCAAGGCGTTAAACAATATACGAGTCCTTTCTCATACATATTGGGGAGCGGTCCGTGAAATGCTTTTGCGTCTCTACAGATCACTTATTCGAACAAAACCTGATTATGGTTCTATGGTATACGGGTCGGCTCTTACCTGCATATGCTAGACCCAATCCATCAACAAGGGCTACGTCTAGCCCTTGGAGTATTTCGAACAACACCCTTAAAAAGCCTGTACGTGGAAGCGAATGAACCATCCCTTTATGACAGAAGGAAAAAAACTGGCATTACAGTTTGCATCTCAATTAAAATCTAACCCTAAAAATCCGGATTCGACCAAGTATTCAACTCCTGCCAACATTTGGTATCCGAATTTCAAATTTCCTGCAAGAACTCAACATAAAATTGACCGACATAGCTGAGTTTAACATATCTGATATTCCTCCATGGACCATACAAACACTTGATTTTAACTTTACATCACATGAGCGAGGGAAATCCAGTGTAATGCCCGAAGAACACAAATCCTCCTTTCGGGAATGCGTTTCGAATTACCCTTCTCATACACAACTTTACACCGATGGTTCCAAATAAGGTGAGAAAGTCGCCGCAGCCTGCTGTTCTGCTAATTCTTGCACATCAGTTTGACTACCAGACGGCGCCTCCATCTTTTCTGCCGAAGCATGCGCCATTGGTTTGGCCCTCGACCATATCGATGAACACCGCATAAAAAAGGCAATCATTTGTTCAGACTCTCTATTTGTTCTACAAAGTTTACAGTTACGAGACCCTAAAAACACACTCGTACAAAACCTTACTTTTCGAATATCTCGTATTATAAAAAAAATCTAAAATAACTTTACTATGGTTTCCGAGTCATGTCGGAATTAAAGGCAACGAATTTGATGACAGACAGGCAAAAAATGCGCTAAATCTCGAACAAACAAACATGCTAAATCTCGAACAAACAAATATGCTAAATCTCGAACAAACAAATATCATACTACCATACACAGATTTTAAACTTTTTATTCGTACATCCATTCAAAATGAATGGCAGCTAAGCTGGTCTCTTGAGACCATCAACAAACTTTTTAAAGTACGACCGGACATTCAAATACACACAAAACTACTCTGTGTTACTTTGTAATTGACAATTTGAAAACATGTCAAATGATTAGTCCACCTTGCAACATGAAAGCAATAATCAGAATAAACAATGTTATAATTTGGTGTTTGCAGTCGTTCCTTTGACACAGAATTTAAATTCTTGCATGAACACTGGAAAAATCCAGATTCAATACCTATAATTCCACATCACTATCAACGGGAAGGAAAAATAAATCATCATTTAAATTACGAACTTTTTTTCATTCAATCATAAATATATTGAAGTAATATGAAGTAACATCGGGGGGATCTCGAAACTAATTCATGTGAACATTTTCCAACGACAGCTTCATCCGGCTTGAGAAAAACATTGAATAAACAGGGGTTTAATTTGCGAATAAGCTATAATTTAACTTAGCCGTTTCTACATAGACAAGGTTTACAACAGCGTAGTCTTGTGTACGATGAAGTCGAGGGATGGTGATTTTGGGGAACGGAAAGGTTGGGGTTGACAAGTATACCCGGTTTGAGGAAAGCGGTGTTCCAGTGACGGGAAGTGCATTATAGCTGGACTCATCACGTTTTTTTTGTATCATGGATTTAAAATATGAAAGAGCTTTAAATTTTATGTCATGGCAGGAACATTATGTGTCGTAATTCCAACTCTGCGTTCCTCGTTGTGTGGTTGTTCGTAGTTTCGGGCTCGCTATGTGCGGCGTTTACATGCCGCGTTCGTCATGTTCGTGGAAATTCATGGATAATACAGTAATATGTGTAAGGTAATTTACCTCAGTTGAAACGTCCTAATGCTGGAAACATCAAGATGAATTCCTTTTATCGCCACTTTTTAGTTACTGTGTGTGGAGCGATATGTGGCATCGAAATATTGTCAGTTTGAGCTTTGTTAGATTGATATCGTCGATACCCCAGACGACATAACGTGTCACTGTTGTGAATATGGTAAACTGTAGTTTAAACTTATTTATTTTTAAAACTTCTAATGCTCTAAATAATTAACAATAAGTCAAGATACATTTATAAAAAATATAATGATAAACAGTAGATCTGGCATATTTTTCACGGCTAGTTTGGTTTATGCAATGGGAGACAACTCGAACGACACTGAAAAATTGGGATTAGGATTTTTTTTTTAAAAGTAGTCACATGGAAAAAAACAGCCGTTCATACTAATATAAACAGTTCTATTGTGGTCACATGTGCTGCTATTAACCAATCACAGAACCTGTATCACAGCACGGAAGTCTAGTGGTAGGACGCCGGGCTCGTGACCGAAGGGTTACGGGTTCGAGTCACGGCACGGCACTGTGTTGTACATCTTTGAGCAAGATATTTTACTCCGCTTGATCTAGTCTACTCAGCTGTAAATGAGTACGTGGTTGGGCAGTGCTAGACTTGTTGAATGCTACATGTAGCTGTTAGCGCCGAAATGGCATGTAATATCATATATAACCCATTGCAACTCAAAAACATAATTTATAACCAATAGCAACTCCAAAATTTAATTTACAACCAATAGCAACGGTATAATATCATATCTAACCTCAGCAACACTATAATATATACCAGCCATTACAACACTTACCATCATTTGTAACCGACAGTACCACTGCATTATCAAATGTATCTGGTCACTTAAGCGTTAGATATTACCCATTAAAATACTCAAATATCTTAAATAATACTGAATATTGAATAATATATAGGAGTATTTTATAAGTAAGTAGTGAAGATTCTGATAAATTATTTGCATTATAAACATTCTCAGGCAATGAATCAATCGAATCATTGTTCAGTTTGACACTATTTCTATTGAGAAAGAAAGACAACTGTTAATGTTATAGAGGTGTAATACATTCAAACAGAAAACATCTCAGTGGACACACTACTATACAATAGGAAGACAAAGTCGATAAGAAGAGCAAACAACAGAACAATTATGATGTCATAATAACGATAATGGCAATAATCGGCTCATGGCATTCATAGTCTAAATGTACTATCTGAAAGTGGTAAGGTTATATAGTAACGATGCCATATGGTAAATATGTAAATAAATAAAAAAGACAAGGAAACAGAACACCAGAGTGTCTGAAAAAGATTGTTTTACTTCCTATACCATAAATTGGTAGCACATATAATCACTATCTAGCAGAATGCTTTTAATATGCTCTACGTGTTTGTTTATGTGCTCCGTCTTTGATTCATTTCTTTGCTATTCATACCATTTCGCTTCCTTTTTCAACATATTTGACCCCGTTTGAAGCAAATAAATTATAGGTAGATATGCAGTAATGAATTATAATAAATATTGTTATCATTATATTGTACAAATACAATAAAGGAAGCATCGATTAACAAATGCATATGTCTAAAAAGTAAAGTGTTGCTGCACCAAAAAGCAAATAAGTACAACGAAACACTTATCAGTGGTTCCTAACGTCTGAAAATAATATCCGCTTTTAAAATATTCTGAAACTACTAAAAAATACAAGGCAAATAAATGGTGCATATACAAGTCTTTATATCGTTACTCACACAACATGTACAGATATCTAAATATTTATACTTGAATGGGGTGACAATCTTTTATATCAGAACATAATTAATTTTCCGGTTTAATAATTTCAAATAAATAACTTTGTCTCGAGGACATTGTTTTGGTGTAGCAGGCACGGTCTCTTCTGCAACAGACTCTATTAAGATGTATACGTACAATTAATAACAATTGTGTACTTTTTGTTTGTTATGAATATTTACGTAAATATAGCTGAATTCTTTATATTATTTCGTTTTGAAAATAAAAGCTTCAGGTAAACAGGCATGGTCAGTTTAAATTGTCAGTAGCGAAACACCAATAGCAAGCTAATTGAGAAACGGAATGCCTCTTAATTTAACAATTCTTTAACAATTTATATAATATGAACAGATTTTTTTTTAATGGTAATTGCATACTGACCTATGAACAGTGTACCGTACACGTTTGCATAGTTTACATTATCTGAATCTGTAAGGATTATAAACAACTAAAGAAATTGTATTTGTTGAGCTACACAAATCAAGCGTAACACTGAAAAAAATTACCATCTTCTTTGTGAAAAAAACCTGTTCCTTAAAGGTGTAATATTGCGTTACCGTTATCATTGTCAGCGCCTGGCAGAGATAAATAAATAAACTTTCCATCCGCGTATGGAAGGTATGTGGATGTGCTCCGGTATACTATAAAACACAATGGAAGCGTGTCCTAAATCTAATTCAAATCTTTTATTTACTGAAAGACCCTATTGAGGACGTTCTGACCATCTCTGCAAGGAGAAAGTCAGTTATTTCGGACTTTGGTATAAAGAGTTTATTTTTACGTTAAGAACGTAATTATCAAGGAACTAATCTATTATTTTGGATATATTGTTCCTTCAAAAACGATTCTTTGCATACATCTGACAGCGATATTTAAATTGATAACACCTGTTCCGAACAATAAGTATAGCAACACCGAATAACAAAGAACTCAAATAACAGTTTAAATTGATTTTATTGATAACATTAGCAATTATATAAGATTGTATATATTAAAGATTCCAGCTAGATAAAGTGTGAAATGGTTATGTGTCCGTTATACAAAAAACAATTGACTTATTACATGAATGACATGAATATAATAATTATCTATTGTTAGATTTTTATCCAGTTCTATTGTTAGATTTATATCAATTTCTATTGTTATATTTATATCAATTGCTATTGTTAGATTTATATCAATTTCTATTGCTATTTATCCCTCAAAGAAACCTGATTGTCGTCTTACTGCCTAGGCGACACTAATAGGTTTTCATGTTCACGTACGTTGTCAGTGTGTCCCGACGATATGCTAATTTTATAAACCATGTGATGAACACATTTCAGTCATTTTCACATATAAGGATAGCTTTTTGATACTGCTTTGCTTGGTGAAGACAACACAGTGTAATTGTTGATAAATACATTATCCAGTCCACCTGCGGGGTATGCCATTCCCGTCACTGCCATGATCACTTGATAACTCAGAGTGCATATAATCTTCTAGTATATATTTAAACAAAACCCAGAACAAATAAACAATAGACATTATCATTTCAGATATAGTCTTACATAAATACATTTTTTGTTTATAAATGTAGAAAATAGGTTTGTTATAAAGGAAGAGTTTTTTTTATCAGAGGTTAACAATTCCGTCTTTGCGTATTGCAGAGTTATCTTCTCTTGTGAGCAGGTTTTGATTGTTACGTCATTGGTTTGTGTGAGA
>JAUMHH010191904.1:0-14053 GCA_032359455.1 Chlamys rubida
AGAAAAGATTGAACTGACAAAGAACTAATGATGATGGTACAAGGGTGGGCGCCAAGATCCCTCTGGGATCTCTTGTTCTTACATGTGCATGTTTGGTATGAATGACTTTTCCTTTAATTATAATTTTGTCATTATGGAAAGCAGTTTGTAATTGTGAATTCAATACCTTATCAGCAAGTTTATAATATTAAACCAATTATCATTTTAATTCAGCAATAAGCCCACGCCTGGTAATAAGCCCATCCATATCTAATGCAGTTCAGAAGAATTTCAATCAGTGTTATTTCATTGAGCTGTAATAAGCCCACCCCCTTCTTTGAGTTAGTTTATATGTGTTGCCCCCTGGTGTTTTGCAAGATACATATGGTAATAATGTGTTCATTTCTATTTCTTATTTCTTCATATTCTGACTAATTTTTGAGGTTTAATCAGTTGTGTTGTTATTTTTGTTATTACAGAAAGCAAGTTTGGAATTGTGAACTCTGTAAACACGATGAACCAGCATATGTATGGCCCGCCGCACCACCGGCCACCAGGGGTGCCTCCGGGGATGCCACCAGGGATGCCACCAGGAATGCCGCCGAAAATGTCCTCGGGGTATAACGAGCCGCCATCCTTGAACCATCTCCTCCCAGTCTCGCACATACCACCCCCCATCCCTCCGTCCACTGTCACCTGTGCCACGCCTGTGCCCCTGCCTACCTCATCGCAGATGAACAACCCACAAGTCCTCTCCCCTCCTAACATGAGGTTAGTATATATGCTTAACAGTTCCGCTGGAACGGCATCCCGGAGCTTCAACTTGTTCCAGGTCCCTGGTGCTCTTGTTCAGAAGCTTGGTGAAGGTATACGATTTTAAAGGCAACACTTAAATTGAAATATTCAAAAAATTGGATGTAAACATTTTTAATTGTTGAAGATGATGGATTTCAAAGACAACAGTAAAATAGAAATATTCAATAAATCTAGCATTAAATTTATTTATTGTTGAAGGTAATGTATTTTAAAGACAACAGTAAAATTGAAATATTAAAAAAATCTAACGTTGACTTTATTTATTTATTAAGGTGTGGATTTCAAAGACAACATTAAAATAGAAATATTCAATAAATCTAGCGTTAGATTTATTTAAGAGTCATTTTAATGTCTACCTCGCCTTACCATGATAATCTTAAGAAAAGTGGTGCTGCAAAACTTTACAGTCAAATTTTTAGGTTTTTTGTATGATTTGAGCATTCTACAGTCCATTCTTGAGGTTTTCTGTACAGTCAGAGAAATCTCAGAAATTTTGACTCACAAAATCTAGAAATATGGTTGCATATGTCCAAATTCTTAATAATTAAAATTTTACATACCAGTTTAAAAATGGGTTCTCACAGATCTTCGGGTGAAGCGTTCAATCTCAGCTTTTCAAAATTTCAGTCATGTCAATTTTAGTTAATTTCAGTCTTATAAAAAATCTAGTTATCAATTTCTTTATTCAGGTTACTCAAATTGCTTTACTTATATCATTTCCTGCTTTTTAACTTCCTATTTATGGAAACACATATGCTTGACCATCCTACCTATTTTTCAATAAGACTGTGACCTATTGCAGAATAAATCAGCATGCATATGCTTTTAACATGTAACATTTAATATATAGTAGGGATTTATATATTAGAGAAGTTTAAATAATTTTTATCACATGTATATAAGATCTTAATTGAGTTTCTGTTACTTACTTAATTTGTCTAGAAATTTTTCAATTTTTCCTAGTCCTTCAGCAAGCCTAAAATTTAAAATGACAACTTTTAGGGTGAGCTTGATCAATCAATGCTTTTTCCGCATTATGAAGAATTTGTGTAAATATGATGCAGATATATTTCATTTCAAAACCTCAGAAATCTAAAATGACAACTTTTAGGGTGAGCTTGATCAATCAATGCTTTTTCCGCATTATGAAGAATTCGGGTAAATATGATGCAGATATATTTCATTTCAAGACCTGTGTCAAAATGACTTAGACAGCTATAACCAAGATTGAGATTTTGATATCGTCAATAACTGTAATAGATTTCCACCTGCTTTCTTGACAACCTGTACATACCAGCTGTCAAAATACATCATGTCTCCGATGGATATCTGTTATTATATACATATAACAGCCTTTTACATATTATCATCAGATTCATGTACCCAATTAAATCGTGAGTGAAATCTTCAAGGAGGAAAAATCGTAAGATTACTTTTCTGTGCAGCTGGGAGCAATTCCTTGTACGAAATAAGGAAGCCAGAAAAAATCAGAAAGGTTTAACAAGTCACAAGTGAAAAATGAATTATTTATGAAAATTTGCCAAAAAAAAATTCCAATAGCTTGAGGTGCCATTTTACGGCTGAATTTCTGTTCAAACTCATAGGCGATTGATTCTTTTTGTTTGTAATGGAAAATTAACATATCCGGGATGACAGAAATTTGATACATTAAAAAAGAGACATTTAGATCCGAATCTGAATGGAAAGCTTTCTCTCAACAAAGTACACCCTGCTCTTGTTTGTAGCTTCAGGGTTTTCACCTGTGAAGTTGATTAGTTCTCATATGGATGTCACTTCCTTATCACTCAAAATGTATAATGGACTCTGGCAAACTTTGTTTTTAAGAAAAAGGAATGTTTTAAAAAAAATCACATTTCATTAAATGTTGTTTCATGTAGATACTTGAAAGTACATATGTATAGATATATATATAAGTTTTTATTAACCGATTTCTTGAAGCAAAATATATTTTTAAAATATTCAGTAATTATCATTAAAACATTTAGATATCAAATTGGAAGTAATTATGGTGATTTAAATTTATTTGAACGTGTTACATTATAAACAATATCAACAGATTTTCCAAAAAAATATTAAATGATTGTTTTTTTAATAATTAATAATTTAATAGTTAATTTTGTGTAATAATTAGAAATCAAATGATTAGGGCTTATACATTAACTCATTCACCCCTGAAAATTAATAATGAACTATTCCAACCTTTGAATTGGAAGAGTTCAAAGGTATCTTAAGGAGTGAATGAGTTAAAGCTTAGTTAGTTTCATATCTAATAACCACACTGTATGTATTTAGTATATAAAGTATAAGGTCTTTTTATCAGTTTTTTTTTTGTTTAGTTTAAGAGCCACTTTAAATAACCGTATCCCTTTTAACGAACATAATTATCTTCAGTGGGACTATTATTATTAGTGATACTCAGCTTTAACAATGGCTCCGATATGAATTTGACAATGACATTGTTTATCAAATATTTTGTTAAATACAGCAAAGGGAGATAATCTAGCAGATTCCTATTCACTTCATCGTAGCTATGAGTTGATGGTGATACTAATGCAGTTTTTCTCTTAGGGAATACCATTGTTTTTTCCAAAAGCACAGCATATTTTCCCCTCAAAAAAATCTGAAATCAGAAAATTGTCATGAGTGTGTAAGAAAAGAATGAATATTTCTAATTCATATTGCACAGAATGATTTTTAAATTGTGTGAAAATTCACAAACTTAAAAAAATGCTGTGAAATTTTCTCAAAAGAAAAGACACATGAATCTTTGAAGATATGGAAAAATCATAGATAATGGGGAATTGAAAATTAATCACAGGGAAAACTTATTCTAACAAATTTGAACTTTTTTGATTTTTATTTGTTTCATTAAATTGTTGAAGGTTGACATTTATAACAATAGTGACCATCTGTCTTTATTGTTTATTGAACTAGTCAGTATACAGAGGTTTCAATATATTGTTTCAGCCCAAATATGCATGGAAATGCGGCTGCTAAGAAGAGGAAGTACCCAGAAAACACTGGTGCAAGTCTGACAAGTGCACTGTTCAATACTAACAGAAACAACGGATCAATGAACATAAAACAGGAACCAAATGGTGAGACACACACTAAATCTCAGAAATTTACAAGTGACCTTAAGGGTGTATGCTACTGTGTGACATGATCATCTTTCCAAAGAGTTCATTGCTAAAAAATACTGTGAAATTATGATTTGTTACTTTCACTTGGTTAATAAATCAATAATATATTTGAAAGTTGCATTTGAATGAATGCATTAATAAATGCTTGCATGTTGAGGGAGATAATCCTTGACACTAATCATATGTATAATGTGTAAGGTAGCATATAACCTTAACTCTAATACAAATTACAAATATAATGTATAAGGGGAGATAACTGTAATACAAATTACATATTTTATATTTAAGGTGATATATAACCTTAACTCTAACACAAATTAAATGACAGATATAATGTATAAGTTTTTAAAATGCATCACATGCATCGCTGGCTGTTTGACAATTTGTTGACTTATTTAGCCGTTCCAGCCTCAGCGTTCCCGCCCTACATGGTGGACTTTGAGGACGACCAGTATAGTAACTGTTACGACCCTGAATCCAGTAACGGTTACCTTGACGGTCAGTATCAGGTCATTAAATGGCAGCCCTTCCAGGTGCAGAAGTGGAACGTCCTCACAGACGGCAACCTCAAAGACCTGTACGTACCAAAGTGTATCCAGCAACAGGCTGAACTTTTTTAAATTTTTCAAAAGGTGTAGCTTATATGTGAATAAATTATTACCGTATTTATCCGGCAATTAGCACATGCTTGGTAATAAGCCCTCTAATATAGTGATGCATGTTTGGAAGAAATACCAACAAGAGCTTTTTCATTATCCTGTAATAAGCCCATCCCCCTACTTTTAGTCAGAGATTATGTGTTGGCCCCCTGGGCTTATTGCAGGATAAATACGGCAGTTGATATTGCAAGAGAATCTACCAAAGTTAAAATCAAATGCTGAAGGTTCCAGATGGAAATCCATTGTTAAAGTCAATTGTGTCACTATGAAATAAAAGTCCAAGTGAGATTCACATGTAAAGTTGGTTCAAAGTACAAAACGTGAAATCTTTCATTTAAACTGTCCTTTTGTCTATCCCACAGGCCTTCCCCGCAGTACAGAGTCGACTCGGACAAAGGTTTTAATTTTTCCGTGTCGGACGACTCCTTTGTTTGTCAGAAAAAAAATCACTTCCAGGTAACAGTTCATATTGGAATAGGCACTGAACCCCGATATGTTCGGACGACGGAAGGGGTCAAGAAAATTGATGGTTTCTGCATCCATTTCCATGGAGTGAAGGTAAGTTCTGCTTTAATCAGCACCATATCATACTGTCACCCTGGTACAGTAGCCGCTTCCTACCGACTAGGCTAGGGAGATTTCTCTTTAGCTTATTCAGTAGAGCGTAGGACTAATAAACCAGAGGTCCCGGGTTTGACTCCTAGCGGAGGCAATGAACAAACTATGACCTCTGTTACACATGATTATTTTATTTTATGCTCCATGATAGTGATGTCATTGTCCTGTCCTGTCGCATCCCGTCATCATCCTGATTCACTGTTATTGTTCCTAGAGACCAAACTTAATGATTGGATGTATGATAATAATGTGCTGGTTTTTTACTATGATCACAGTAATAATTCAAATTTCAACTCATTCATCCCTGAAATTTCATAATGAACTATTCCCAACTTTGAGTTGGAGAAGTTCAAATGCGTCTTCAGGGGTGAATGAGTTAATTACTGCCAGTGATACGGGGACACGTTAATTACAACACCTTGTTTTCTTAATATTCATGAAGAATTAAATCAGTAGCTGCTGTGTTCTTGACTATGTTTTTAGTTGCATTTCTCATATTTGCAACAAACTGTATGTAACTTATTTACATCAAAAATGAAAAGACACAAACCTGTACCAGATAAGTTAGGTAAATTTGCCTCAGTTAACAGGATAGCATGGAAACATCAGTCTGACATGACATTTCAGAAGAAATATACCTTTGTATACTATTTTGGGGGATTTTGAATTAAAATATTTCCCAGAACAGCCAGTCATTATCTGTTTGTTGATTTTCAGCTCGAGTCCCAAAGCCAGTTGATAAAAATTGAACAGTCGCAATCTGATCGCACCAAGAAGATGTTCCACCCGGTCAAGGTCGACCTGCTTCCGGACCAGACCAACAAAGTCACTGTTGGTCGGCTTCACTTCAGCGAAACAACGTCTAACAACATGAGAAAGAAAGGCCGGCCGAATCCTGACCAGCGCTACTTCCAACTCTCGGTGACCCTCTGCGCTCACAGTGGAGAAAACAGCTATATGGTAGCCGCAAATGCATCAGAGCGTCTTATTGTCAGAGTAAGTCGAGTGATTGGGACGGTTAATATTTTATGATCAGTTCTCTGTTTTAGTGATAATGCTTTATGTTTGTTTTGTTGTTTAAAGTCCATATACTTTGTTTTGAAGTTGATCGTTATATCTTATTTTTTCTATATTGTATACTTTATATAGCTGTGATGTGTGCCTTAAGTCTTTCTCACTACGTCATTTTCCCATTGAATTCTATGTTAATTTAATTTTGGGAAATAATTTTCCTGGCTTTGTTTTTAGTCAAAAATTGATTTTATCCTGATCAAAGGAAGAAAATTATCTACCGCTTTTCTTGGTAATATTAATATGATTTTCCCTTGCAAATTTAAGATTTCTGACAATGATGGGTTTTTTGGCAAGACCAATTTTTATGGCAAAATTTAACATTGTGTCTATAGGAATGATGTAAAAGCTAGTACAACTTTTATGCTGGGATGAAAAGTGATATCTCAATATCTGAGCCAAGAATAATAATACAAATATTAACAGAGGAAACATTTGATAACTCTCTAACAGGATGTCAAGTTTTATAAACATTGGATGTCAAACGAAGTCATGTAAAGTTTTTGAAAAAAAGTAAATCAACAAAGAAATTCCAAAGGGAAAATGACGTAATGTGACAGACTTATGGCACCTCACTGTAGTAAGAGAGTTAACCTCAAGAATTTTGCTTCCGTCAGTAAAATTGTAAATCTATGACCAAGTTACTTTAATTTTTGTTACTTTAACTCATTCACCCCTGAAATTTCATAATGAACTATTACAACCTTTGAATTGGAAGAGTTCAAATGTGTCTTTAGGGGTAAATGAGTTAATATAATTTCTGATTAGGCTGAATTAAACCCCAGTATCCAGTTATGATTATTTTGACCTTTAACCTAGATCATTACCATATTTAATTACAGGCATCCAATCCTGGCCAATTTGACAGTGACGTTGACGTGCTATGGCAGAAGGCACAAACCCCCAACGGAGTTTACCACGAGGGTAGGGTCGGAATCAACACTGACCATTTAGACGAGGCGCTGACCGTTAATGGCAATATAAAACTGACCGGTCGCATTCTCCAGCCATCAGATATCAGAGCTAAAGAGGACCTTAAGGAGGTATGACAAGGGGACCAATACTCTGTGGCAGGGGGAACTACTCTGATTCGAGGAATTAATCTGTGAAGTTGAAAAAAGGGGTCAGGGGGTTAAACCATTACTGTAGGTTGTATTACTCAGTAGATAAATGTGGTTAATGAGTGTTTTTTTAACAAGCAAATGAGATTAAAAGACTTTAAGGAAAGGAGTGTAAGGAATTTGACCAAATTTCAATCAATGACGCTATCTGTAAAACAAAAAACATATTCCTAGATTTAATGATACTTTAAAAAAACAACAAGATAGGCAATATAGACAGAAAAATACTTGTATGTTGGGAAATCCCTGTGTCGCTGCCAAAACCTGTAGCTACGAATTGTAAACTGTTTTTACAGCATGATGATAGCTTTGATTAATCATTTCTAAAACAGAAAAACCTGACCTTTATGATAAAATTATAAAGTTGAAATGAACGAAATCTAATCAACTGTAGTGTTGTTCTGAGTGTAAATAATTGAGCGCACTAGACCAGGATTTGAACCCCGGACATCAGGTTGCTTTACTTGGAAGTGACAAGACCAAACTGTGCTACAGTTATATCCAAAACGAAATTAAAGGGAGGTAACTACTGTATATAGAAAAACACACAGTGCAGTGGCACAGGGACTTTTAACTCATTCACCCCTGAAATTTCATAATGAACTATTCCAACCTTTGAATTGGGAGGGTATAAATGTGTCATCAGGGGTGAATGAGTTAGAAAGAAGCATTGAATTCTTTTTCAAAAATATGAATCAAAATATATTGGAAATAAATGCACAGCATTCTTATATATAGGTCTACAAGTAAGGGCCAATACCAGTTCAAAGGTCATCCCTGTTAATTACCATTGTTTTGCCTTGTATTACAATCAGATGGACTCCAAGGACCAGCTCAAGAAGGTTTCCCAAATGAAGATTTACCAGTATAAGTACAGTCCAGACTTTGCTGAGAGTGCAGGACTCCCGGAGGACAAGCGAAGAGATACCGGGGTCATTGCACAGGAAGTTAGGGAGGTCCTGCCTGATGCTGTCATAGAAACAGGCGATGTCCTTCTACCAGGGGGTCAGAAAATACAAAATCTTCTCGTCGTAAATAAGGTAATGTTTCACTGGTAATTATGCCCCCGCCATGTTGTAGGGAAGCCTATTGTGTTACCTATGTCCATCTCTTCGTCCCGTCACATTCTGATTCATTGTTATATGGCTTTTGTGAGTTTTTGTTAAATGAAGACATATGTTCTTTGAAATTGATAGCTGTGAAGCATAAAGCTGTTGTCTTATTTCTGCAATTTTATCCTTTTTTTAATGACATTAATGAATCGTGTCATTGACAATTTTAATTAGTGAGATACTGTATGCCCGGAAATTTTCGTCCAGTCAAATGTTCACGCTTCGACAGTAAAATGCATTTTTTGCCCAATATAAATTTGCATTTCGCATTTAATTACTATGCATATTATGTTGTTTAAAGGTATTCGCTGTAATGATAAATTTACCCTTATTTAGGAGGTATCTTCATTAAAACCTATGTAATTAAATAAAGCACAGTTATTCTGAATATGTCCTTTCCTGCCCATGTGCACAATAATAACACACAGACATCTGAAAATGAAATTGTGAAAATAAGCTTGAATATTACATTATTTTTACAGGAACGCATATTTATGGAAAATGTTGGAGCTGTAAAAGAACTTTGTAAACTAACAGACAACCTTGAGGTCAGAATTGACGAGCTCGAGAAGATGAATACAAAATTATCCAAACTGAAACGATTTGATAGCATCAAATCAACAGTTAGCACCAAGTCCAGCTGTAGCGTCAGTACCATCAGGTAAGGGGCAAGGCAGCTTATAGTGTCCTTACCATCAGGTAAGGGGCAAGGCAGCTTTGACTTTGGACTTTATCTTAGAAATCACTCTAGGAATGTAAATCAATTTTTGCCGGGAGTAAATGACAGTTCCAGTTCTTTAACATGTGATATTATATACATTGCTGTTTAGCTATATCTCTCTATGTGTATGGTTCTATTTAAATATTTAGTTTTATATGTTTCCAGTTCAATAATATTTGTTTGTGTATGTTTCCAGTTCAATAATATTTGTTTGTATATGGTTCCAGTTCAATTACATTTGTTTGTATATGGTACCAGTTCAATAACTTTTGTTTGTATATGGTTCCACTTCAATAACATTTGTTTGTGTATGGTTCCAGTTCAATAATATTTGTTTGTGTCTGGTTCCAGTTCAATAACATTTGTTTGTATATGTTCCAGTTCAGTAATATTTGTTTGGTTCCAGTTCAATAACATTTGTTTGTATATGGTACCAGTTCCATAACTTTTGTTTGTATATGGTTCCAATTGGTTCCACTTCAATAACATTTGTTTGTGTCTGGTTCCAGTTCAATAACATTTGTTTGTATATGGTTCCAGTTCAACAGTGTTTGTATTTATATCAATTATGATTTTTTTTTCTGTAAAAATGTGGTTATAATTTATGGCCATGAAAAAAGTGATATTGACCTTAACTTTGTCTCAGTCAATTTTCCTTTCTCAGGTCCATATAACCACAACAAAAGCCCATAACTGAAAAATGGTTCCAATTCAATAATATTTCAGTTCATTCATGTCTATTTGTGTATGGTTCAAGTTCATTAATTTCTATTTGTGTATGATTCCAGTTCAATGCCAAAGAGAGCCTCCCAACGTCATCCACCACATCATTCACGCTCCGTCCCTTACAAGGAGCACAAGTCTTCTAACGGGGCCCCTCGGCCCGCCCCCACCTCGACAGACAGCCAAGGATGGTGTAGTAATCGGTTCATACAGCTCACAATCATCACACTTATACTCATCATGGCCTTCTGGTGAGTGAAGGAAGGGGAGGCAACTGGGATGACTTTGTTAGCATTTGACATGGAAATAATTACCCATTTCAGAGTACTATTTTAGCTCAGCTGGCCTAAATAAGCTTAAGGCATCGCGCCACAACTGTTATCTATTTGTCGTCTGTTATCCATCATCAATTTTTAATCTAAAAGACTACTTGTCCAGAATAGCTTAACGGATGGTGACTGAATTAGGGGAACTTAGTGTTGCATACCAGCAAATGAATAATGAGGGAAAGTGGTAGGTAGGGCTGCAATGACATATTGCTATATTTTGAATACTGTACGGTACACAATATTTTGTAGGGAGGTCACGATACACATCTATGATATTTTCCGAATTTTGTCGTTTCTGAATTTAGTCTACTCATATCCGTTCCCACATGACGGTTGACAGCTCCAGGTCGGCATGCACGTCGAAAGACGTGAATTGTGTGAAACTTTAAAGTCATGCCCATTTTGGACCAAGTCTATTTCCAGTTGTTATTTTGCCATTAAACATTTGCAACATATCTCTTCGTTTTGCTTCTACTGTTTCTATATGTTCATATCGTGAACAGAGTATCATGATACGTATCGTATCGTCATCTTAGTGTATCGTTGCAGCCCTAGTGGTAGGACCTCAAAGGGGAAATGGGAATAAATATGTAAAACTCCTTGAAAGCATGATCAGTCAAATATGTTATTTTTAGGTTTTTGTTTTTTTTGTATATTGAAAATTATCTGTAAGTTTTATTGGTTAGTAAATGTAAATGAAATATTTATAATATTAACAACTAATTGTTTTTACAGCCTAATTGCCATCACCATATTATACATAATGGAGCGGAACAAAGAGTCGGGTAATGTCACAAACAACCATAACTACATCAACTCTGCCACTCCCAGTCTCAACGCCGGGCACTCACAGTACGTATATGGTCACACACTTGTACAAGCTTCTCTCATTTCACAACTAGTAATCAGGAGTTGGACTAAAAGTAAATGATTTTCATTCGAACTCTCCTGTCATACTCATTAAGAAAGTTTTGACAACTTCATGTGAATGTTCTAACATTACAGTTTTAATTTCAGCACTTTTAATTGGACATTGGGTTAGGCTACTGAATTTATTAGTAATTAGTATGGGGTAGGGGAGGCAACTGCAATTTGAAATCTGGAATTTCCGTTTGGTTTGTTTTTCATTCATAATTTGCCTGTGTCTTGAATTAACTTTGTAATGGGTATTCAAAACTATTGCTGTTTATCACGCAAATACTCCATGGGATGCAAACCTGTTGAGTGGAATATCATTACACCACATACTTAAGCCCCTGATAAAAGTCTCACCAATATGATTGTTAGGAATCGGGGAAAATATCACTAATGGTACAGTGGTTAAGGCGCCTGACTGTCAATGATCACTAGCCCTCCACCGCTAGGTCAATGGTTTGAGGCCTACATGGGGCAGGCACCACAGGTACTGGTCGCAGGTTGGTGGTTCTTCTCCGGTACTCCAGTGTTCCTCCACCAACAAAACCTGGCATGTCCTTAAATGACCATAGCTGTTAATAGGACTATTAATATTTGACCCTTATTTTTTTTCTTCCCAGACCAATCAGTGCGAAAAATATGTCCAGTCGTCCATTTGGGGTCAACACTACGCCTGTACCGCCTGTTACATCACAGTCAGCGGTCGTGACTTCACAAATGGCCACGCCTTCTTTTAGTAAGTATTGGTAGATGTATTCTTCATAACCTTTATACAATAATAGGTACATGTATACCGGGACATTTCCAGTCTATGACTGTAAAATCCATTTTACTCTAAATTTGCCTTTTACATTTAATTACTATGAAAATAGAAATGATGAGCAACAACACCACTGAATCCGGTACAAAATGTAATGTTTGATTTACATCCTAAGTGGTAATTAATATATATATTATGTTGTTAACAGTTGTTCACTGTGATGAGGAACTTGCCCTCATTATGGGGGACAAAAAATGCGAAAATCAAACTGCAGTGAAATCTTTCCGGTATACAGTAGCCAGTTCAGCTGTTGTGATTTCACTATCTAACATGATGTAACTCAATTGGTTTCATTGAGACTTTGAGAATGGTCAGTTGGCACTGTTGATCGCTTGTCACCTTTCACCAAGATGGCCGAGGTTCACTTTCTTGATTAAAAGTAAAAAGATATTGGGCTTTGTGCCCGACCATAGTGGGTATTTCTTCAGATGTTCAGATTTCCCTTCATATTTAGACTCTCAAATATAAGTTGGCAAAATTGTTTCAAAATTGTTTTAAAATAGATAAAGTTTATATTGAGATAACACAATTTGGACAATGCTCACAGAGACCAGGGATTCAGGACCATATATTTGAGATTTATCACTGTACAAGGTCTTGTAGTTGGCACCGGGCTTGTAGTTGGCACCGGACTTGTAGTTGGCACCGTCAGGGTTACAAGGGAGACAACTCTCCTGAAATTCACCCCAACTATATTCCAACTACATCTATTAACTCGCCATCTTGGAAGTGTTTAAAAACAGCTAATATTATCAGACATTTATTTTATTATTTAACAGCCTGTATTATCAAACCACCTCTAATTAAAGACTGTCTAGACGAAAATCAGATTTATTCAGTCGTTTGAGGTTAATTATGAGATCATTGAAATAATGTTTATTTCTTTGTTTGTAGCGAGATCGCCACTGTTGATCATTCCTCCGTACCCGCAGTGTGACCCGAACACCACCTGTAACGAGAGACAGTGCTGTCCCCCGCCGATACAGCATGATCAGGAAGGGCCGCTGTATGTGCCCTGGACCCATCATAACAGGAACCATGTGGAAAGTGAGTCTTGTTCTTAACCCTTTCACCCCTAGGTAACTTTAGTAGACTCTACCCTGCATTGATCTGGATGAGTCTAATACGGTCTACAGTGGTGAAAGGGTTCATTAATCCCTGTCCTATACCTCCATCCAAACATTACCACCTTCCCTCTGTCCTCTCTCCATCAGATGATGAC
Organism: Chlamys rubida; assembly: GCA_032359455.1. Taxonomy (NCBI): domain Eukaryota; kingdom Metazoa; phylum Mollusca; class Bivalvia; order Pectinida; family Pectinidae; genus Chlamys; species Chlamys rubida. The sequence continues at coordinate 13,271 of JAUMHH010191904.1, forward strand.
ATCCCTGTGATATTTGGAAAGATACTTTCAGAAATTGCTGCTGTTCTTTTAAAAAAAATGTTTCAAATTTCCTTTGGTAAGCTTAATATGAAAAGTCTTTAAAACCTAATGTGGTCTTTGTCTTCCTCAGATGATGACATCCCTGCAACATTTGGAAAGATATTTTCAGAAATTGCTGCTATTTTCTCAAATTTCTTTTGTTAAGCTTAATGAAAAGTCTTCAAAACCTAATATGGTTTCTCTTTCCGTCAGATGATGACATCCCTGCAACAGATCCCGTACCTCAGGCTGTTGATAACAACACACAGAGAAACAGTAGTAACCTGGGTTACCGCCTGGTCACGGACAACCCGGTAACACCCAGCCCAGTCACACCCCGCCCTTCACAACAGACTGGCAATGCCCTGCCACAGGACAACACAGTACCAGTGGTAAGATTGTCAGCCTCCGAAGTCATTTATAAGAGTTTGCTATCGTCTTTGAGTTCAACACCTTTTAAAAAATTTGAACCACAACATTTTGATTATATTTGATACAAAGTATGCATTAAAGCCATTTTGGTCTCTGTGAAGTATAACATATAGATAGATAGATTGTAAGGGACAGGCTCTTGGAAATGTTGTTCCAAGGAAGACTAAACAAAAGTCTCCATTTCCGATAACGAACAATTGAATCATTTTTATGCCGTGGCGCGGCGTCCGTCGTCCGTCCGTCGTCAATATTTTGCTTTAAACAACTTCTTCTCAATAACCGAAATGCCCAGGGTGATGATATTTGGCCAGA